>JARFJB010000307.1:392500-560000 GCA_036346205.1 Vesta saturnalis
ATAATGCTAAAGTTAAACCTTAAACTTAAGTTATACTATCAATGTAAATGTTAATGTTCTTGTTTGTAGCTCTCGTAAGTTTCTTCTTCTTGCGAGTAGTAATCGAACCACGTCATAAATTCGCAATTACAATAAACTTCGACGTTTGAGGTATTATCATTTAATGTTTAAGTGTAAAGTATTTACTTAATAGTTTTAAAGAACACGGGACTTTTCAACATCTTCTTAATTGCTTTGGTTTCGTTAGAAATGTTGAAGCTAAATTGAAGGAGACTTAAGTAGTTCATATTTTGTGCCTACATGCAAAAATGTGCAAATGGCAACATCGGTAAAGTTATGTCTCTGTCACACTCGTATACTGCTAATTGGGTTTCTTTCTAGCTTATTATAGGTCAGACCCGCAACAATGTTTTTCCATACCTGTATATATATATATATATATATATATATATATATATATATATATATATATATATATATATCTCGATATATAGATATCTAAGTAAATCGGTTTTATGTTGTTAATAATGTCATATTTTATTTGCACGTTCTTAAATAAGTTCGAAAGAGTTTAGAGGGTAATTAGTAAAGTTATTTTGTGAAAAAAATATGCTTCCTTTTTGGGAGGTAGGTGTTTAAATTTTATTTTTTATTTATTTTTATTAATTATTTCAAACAGTTTAAGGATGGTGACTCGAAATTTGCAAAACGCTTTGGTGGGATAAATGTGTATTTTTTGGGGTGATCCGAATAATTTCTACTTGCACAAGTGGCGTTCATGCGAGAATGCCACCAAAAATAAAACATTTTTTATTGCAGATTGTGTATTTTAAATTTCTATTGATACATTATCTAGTAGGTTGCGGTAAATAAAAAACAAATAAAATACAACCATCTCGTCAAAATGGCAAATTAGCATTTTTTCGTTATTAGTTTGCTACAAAATTAATGTCAATAAGTGAATAATCTTCGTGTCTTCAAAAAAAATTTACAAATGCGAAAATGGAGATATGCATTTTGCCTATGGTCGAAGCAATGAAAATGGTCTGCAAGCTCGACGACTGTATGCTGAATTGTATCCAGAACGTAGGATACCTTATCACACAATATTTGCTCACTTTCACCAACATTTGCGCGAAAATGGTACATTTATGAAACGAACTGCTGACCGTAGCCGCCCTCGAGAAGTACGAACTGTGCAACTAGAAGAAGCAGTTCTCGATATAACTTCGGAGTCACCTGAAACAAGTATTCTAAAGATTGCCAACATATTTAATGTAAGCAACTTCACCGAATTTAAAATTCTAAAAGAGCAGCAATTGTATCAGTTTCATATTCAACGTGTACAGGCGCTACTACCTCGAGACTTGCCGCGTCTAGTTTTTTGCCAATGGATTCTCAATGTAACAGCTCAAAATCGGATGGGCTGATGAAAATCCACATGGAATCTTTCAAGCTCATTTTCAACATCAATTTTCAGTAAACTTGTGGCTTACAGTACTTGATCATTTAATTGGTCCATATTTTCTCCCATTACGATTAAATGGCGAATCTTATCATCACTTCCTTCAGGAAGAGTTAGTTACCTGCACTTCTTGAAGAAATTCCTCTTCACCTCAGACAAAACTTATGGTTTATGCACGATGGTGCCCCAGCCCATTTTAGCATTAATATACGTGGTCACTTAGATACAATATGGATAGGTAGGGGAGGTATGCAAGATTGGCCAGCTCGCTCTCCTGAATTAACTCCCTTAGATTTCTGCATTTGGGGTTTTCTCAGGTCATTAGTTTACTACATTCCCGTCGAAAATGTTGAAGACCTTAGGAATCGAATTACAGCCGGCTGCGAGACAATAAGAAATACAGTAGGAATATTTCAGCGAATACGACAGTCAATGAGGCGAAGAGGTGACTCTTGTATCACGTGTGAGGGATGTCACTTTGAACATCTGTTGTAGGTTTGCGCCTATTTAAAATTATTTTTATTACTATTGTTTTGTGTTATTGTTTTGGTTTAATGTTACTGTATTAGATAATAAAACTTTTTAGAAATATTGACAGCAACCTACCCAAAGCGTTTTGTAAATTTTGAGTCGATATCTTTAAAACTCTTTGAATTAATTAATAAAAATAAATAAAAAATTAAAATTTAAACACTCTGTAGCTCGGAAACGAAGCATATTTCGAGCTACGTTACAGGAAATTTTTTTCACAAAATAACTTCGGCAACCACCCCCTATAATATTTCGCACTTGTTTAGAAAGACCCTATATATTAGATTTATTTGCCATTTTATAGGCGTTAGTAGAAAGGGGGCACCATGCGCCATCTTGGATTTTGACGTCACAAGCGCGCCCACGTGGGGGGCCGGTTTTTCCACCCTTATTTTTACTCGCTTACGTGTAGGACGTGTTTTTTCACCCCTATTTTTACACATCCACGTGTGAGACCGGATTTTCCACCCTTATTTTTTACACGCTTACGTGTAGGACGCATTTTTTCACCCCTATTTTTGCACATCCACGTGTGAGACCGCATTTTCAACCCTAATTTCTGCACATTTACGTGTGAGACCGCATTTTTCCACCCTATTTTCAACCCTAATTATTTTTATACGCGTACGAGTGAGACAGGATTTTCCACCCTTATTTTTACACATCCACGCGTGATACCGCGTTTTCAACCCTAATTATTTTTACTCGCTTACGTATAGGACATCTATTTTCATCCCTATTTTTGCACATCCACGTGTGAGACCGTGTTTTCAACCCTAATTATTTTTACTCACTTACATGAGGGACCGTATTACCCTAATTTTTATTATTTCTTTTGGGGAGTCTTATGGTTGTATTAAGGACCTTTTGACAGCTAGGACTTTTGCTAACGTGAGGACTGGGTGGGGGCTGGTCTTGGCTTGTATTTTAGGGGTGGGGCTGTATGTAGAGCTAGGGTTGGAACTTAGGGCTGGTCTAAGGATAAGTCTTAGAGTTTGGTCTTGGTGGTAGAGCTAGGGTTTAGAACTGTATTTAAGGGTAGGGCTGTATGTAGAGGTGAGGATAAGTCTTAGGGCTGGACCTGTAGCTAGGTCTTAGGGTTATCTTCAGCCTTAATTAAGGCCCTTCTGGTTGTAACCCCGGAGGTTGCACGCGCATACAAAAATTGTATAATTAATAAGATATTATTATTTAGTCTATTTAAACGAAGCTGCTGGTGGAGTATCTGTTAGTATCGTTTAGCGATTCAAGATGGAAGGTCAGTTTAAGCACCCCTTTTCGGCTATAGTTGCAGGTCCGTCGGGATGTGGGAAATCGTATTTTATCGTTGATTTTCTAAAAAATATCGAAACAGCTTGCGATACAGGTTTTGAAAAAATTATCTGGTTTTACAGTGAGTGGCAGCCTTTATTCAAAGATCTCTCTGTGAAGTTTCAAAAGGGTTTACCTGATATGGATCAGTTTGACGGGGAAAAACCTGTCTTAATAATAATTGACGATCTAATGCGCGAAACTAACGGATCTGTGGTTGATATTTTTACAAAGGGTTGTCATCATCGAAATTTAAGTGTGTTTTCTTAACGCAGAACATATTTCATCAAGGACGAGGACAGCGAGATATTTCTCTCAATGCACATTACATAATTTTGTTTAAGAACCCACGTGACAGAGCACAGATACAGCATTTAGCAAGACAGATTTCGCCGGACAATCCAAAATTTTTAGAAGCAGCGTACCAAGATGCTACTTCAAGCCCACACGGATATTTATTGTTCGATTTAAAACAGAACACCCCGGATGTGCTACGTTATAGAACAAACATATTCGGGCCTCAGGGTATTTGCCAAGTATATATAGCGAAAAAAGGGTTTAAGTCTCACAGTCATAAAGATTACATCATATATGATGGCTGACGTTTTAATCGAGAACACTGATATCCAACATGCATTAGCCCGATTAAGTAAAAGTCAACGTGACGCTTTATTGAAGTGTTTGGATAGTAAGCAGGTAGAGTGTATTTGCGAGTGTGCACATAACATTTTAATAGGTCGTGTACCTCTGTTAGCTGATCAGAAGCAGCGACTCTCTCAACATAAGCACACTTTAAGACGCCTGGCACAGAGAGGCGAATCTATAAAAAAGAAGAAACAGTTTCTTGTACAGAGAGGTGGTGCATTTCTACCACTCCTGTTAGGACCATTACTTGGCGGAATTCTGCGTAATCTGTTTCAATAACCATGGACCACATTCTGAAGAAGATGATTATTCTACCGATGGACTTTATACAGCGCTTACAAGCACCAGATGTTACACAAAATAACATTTTAACGCAGCTGGGTAACGATATGGATAAAGTTTTAAAAACTAAAATGACCGATCATGACAAATGGCAGCAGTACAACCAAGTTCTTCAAAGGTTTCTACACTTTTCCAATCAGTTACGTCAGCCCACCAGTATAACAATAAGCGGTGACGCTGCTGCTGATGATATTAGAGATTTACCGCAACGCAAAGGTCTGACAGACGACGAGATAGTATCAACGCTTCCGCCTTCATATCAGAGAAAAGGCGCGAATTTGTTACATATACTGAATACGAACAGCGATGTTTTTTGGGATAAAAGGGGTACTGTCACAATAAAAGGCGAGATCATACCACATTCCAACATTATCGATCTGGTTCACGAGACGTTAAGAAAACGAAAACCACAAACCCGCGCGGTTGGCGTCAGTTTGCGACGTACATTAAACAAATAAATACACCACGGGTGTTTATCGGAGATACGCAAAGGTATGATGTTTCTGTATCACCCAGTGCTGAACGGACCCTCACAACTATAGGTGAGAATTACGATGCTGATAATGAAACGCGAGAAACACCAAGAAGAATCTCTCAAAGAAGAAGAGGACTTTCACTAGATTGGGATTCGTGGCGGTCATAACATGGATGCTGTATACTATGATCCCTCTCATCCAGCAGGGTTCGCTGGTATAACACCTTTAACTAATGCTGTAAAGGGTAGATATGGTGAAGTAAAAAACTGGCTGCAGGCACAGGAAGCTTATACGGTACATAAACCGGTCAGAAAAAAGTTTCTACGAAATAAATATATTGTGAGTAACCTCTACGAATTGTGGCAAGCGGATCTTTGTGATATGCGGACTTTAAGTAAACACAATAGCGGATACAACTACATACTAACGGTAATTGATGTATTTAGCAAGAGGGCATGGGCGAGAGCACTTAAAACGAAGACAGCCTCATCTGTAATTGAAGCATTCGCGGATATTCTTAAGGATTGCGACAATACTCCGGCAAATCTACAGACGGATAAAGGCAGAGAGTTTGTGGCAAGCAGTGTACAAAACTTTTCAAGAAACAAAATATCAATTTCTATGTAACAAATAACCCTGATGTAAAAGCATCTGTAGTTGAAAGATTTAATAAAACATTGAAAACAAGGATGTGGCGTTATTTCACTTACAAAAATTCCTACAGATATATTGATGTACTCGAAAGACTTGTGACTGCCTACAACAATAGTCCTCATTCAAGTATAAAGATGGCCCCCGCGGCAGTAAACGATAAAAACATTTTGGAAGTGTGGGATAACCTGTACGCGAGAGGTTTAGGTCCAGTACGCCATCCTAAATATAAAGTCGGTGAGCATGTCAGAATCGCCAGAACTAAGTACACCTTTGAGAAGGGATATGAAACGAATTGGAGCGAGGAAGTTTTCACAATTAGTGCGGTGATAAAAAGAAGACCACCAGTTTATAGAATAATCGATTTTAATAACGATCCTGTTGAGGGCACCTTTTACGAAGAAGAATTGCAATTTGTTACGATTGATAAAGATACTCTATTCAAAGTCGATAAGATTCTGGCAGAGAAGGGCGGTGGGCGAAATAAACAATTCCTAGTCAAGTGGCGTGGATACAGTGACAAATTTAATAGCTGGGTGTTAGCTTCGCAGCTGAGAGATATATAAAAATGGAGTTTTATCTCACCTTATTGAGTAATAGCTCTATGACGTATTTTCCAGGTAATATGACGTCAAGTTTTATTACGCAGTTGCCAAAACGAATAAGATTAACGGGGTCGTGGGTTGTAGGGATATCGGAAATTCAGTACCCATGTTCTTTTGCCGCTGTAAGTGCAACAGATAATTTAATTTATTATAGAACAGAGCCACCTGACGACGAGAACATGTTAGAAACGATATTAAAAAAGGCCTCAGAATATTTTCAACTCGACAACGAGAAGATCATTCATATTGAAGATGGCTGGTACGTGATACGATTCGCTTCGGGAAATTACGCCAGCATAGAAGAAATTATCAGTGAGCTAAATGACCATGTACTAATAAGTAAATTGCTAACAATCGAGTATCATAATCTAACTAAACGCGTCACCACGAAATTAAAAACTCGGCTCTCGCTATTCGGATTCTCACAACGTCTAGCCTTACAACTGGGTTATCGACCGTATCAGAACATAGCTATGGAAGCGATACCCCCTCACCCCGCTAGCATATGGATAGGCTTACCAACTCAGATGTTTGTTTATTGCGATATCGTTGAACCGCAAATTGTGGGTGATGTTTTATCTCCGCTTATGCGTATAATAAACATTACTTCAGAAAACTATGCTTATGGGGGACATAAAGATGTGGTTTTCTCGCCTGCACACTACATACCGGTAATGACGCGGGAATTTGAAAACATCGAAATTAATATAAAAACAGATACGGGTGCAGCAATGCCATTTGAGTTTGGAACGTCGTGCCTGAAGCTACACTTTAAGAAAGTACAATAATGGTTTGCCCTTACCAGCAATATTACATGAATCAGGCCGGTAACGGTATCGGATCTATTTACAGAGGTGTGCCCTATCAACGCGGTCATGGAATAGGGAGCTGGTTAGGCGGTATATTTAGAAGCATAATACCGTTATTTAAGTCTGGCGCAAAGGTTATTGGTAAAGAAGCTCTTAGGACAGGTGCTAATATTCTTGGTGACGTCATAGAGGATCGACCTATTAAGGATTCGTTTCAAGAAAGATTTCACGAGGCCGGTAGAAACCTTAAGCGTAAAGCCGACGAGAAAATCGATAAAATGATGGAGGGTTCGGGTTATAAAAGAGTACGTCTGACTGATAATAATCAGTCTCAACTGAGAGCCGCTGCTAAGAAGAAGCCTGCTTACGACGATATATTTTCAAGATAATGGCCTTTCTACATGCTCAATCGTGTGAATGCGTCAAGTCCGAATTGGATTTGTTCGCTTTACCAGCGACGCAGACAAGTATCGAGAGTGGTGAATGGATATTTTACAAGCCCTTATCAGCTCTGAGTGATGACGCCCCAATAGAATTTGTAGTCCCCGGAAATGGAAACGATTATATAGATTTAAGCCAGACTATGCTATACATTACAGCTAAAGTTCTAAAGCATGATGATACAGCACTTACAGACGCCGATGTTGTAGCACCGGTAAACAATTGGATGCATTCGCTTTTCTCACAGGTGGAGGTTTACTTAAATCAGAAGATGGTGTCACAACCAAACAACACCTACGCCTACCGTTCATATATCGAAACGCTGCTAAATTATGGAAAGGAGGCCAAGAGTTCACATCTAGGGTGTACCTTATGGCACAATGATACAGCCGGACAGATGAATACGCTGGGAAACGCTAATAACGGTTTCTCGAAACGTCAAGCACTTGCGGCTACCGGTAAACAGATAGAGATGATTGGTCACGTGCACTCGGATTTATTTAATCAAGAAAAGTTTCTCATAAGCGGTGTTGAGTTAAAGACTAAATTTGTACGATCAAGAGATACCTTTAGTCTAATGGCGGCACACGCTTCAAATTACAAGACGCGAATTATAGACGCTAGTTTACTGGTGAGACGTATGCGAATCAATCCAACTATTCTAATAGCGCACGCTAAAGCTTTAGAAACAACAGCCGCAAAATATCCTGTTACAAGGACCGACGTAAAAGTGTTAACTATACCTGCAGGCATACAGCGAAAATCATTGGATAATGTTTTCCTGGGTCAGCTACCTAAACGATGCATCGTAGGCTTTGTAGCAAATAAAGCCTTCAACGGTGACTACCCCTCAAATCCGTTCAATTTTCATCACAGCAATATTAACTACATGTCATTATATATTGACGGACAACAAATTCCTTCGAAGGCCTTACAACCGGACTTTACAGCTAATGGTTTATACGTAAGAGCGTACCACACCTTATTCTCTGGTACGGGTATTCATTTTTTGAATGAAGGTAACGATATATCGAGAAGTGATTATCCCAACGGCTACTGTTTAATGGCCTTTGACCTAACACCTGACCTGTCTGCAAACGCTAGCACGCACTGGAATTTAGTTAGAAACGGGTCCCTTCGGCTGGAAGTCGGGTTTGAAGAAGCGCTCACCGTAACCGTTAACTGCTTGGTGTATGCAGAATTCGATAATGTGATCGAGATCGATAAACATCGAAATGTCGTTGTGGATTTTAGCTGTTAAAAGTGGTAGCTCTAACCTGCAAGCTTCAGTGTAGAGCAGCAGCCGATAGAAGATGGACGCATACTTGGACATGCAAGGGTTTAGCGGTGTTAACAACGAATTCATACCGAAAGAAATTGCCGTGGTTACAGATCAGGGTCGTTTATCGTTGATGCTGATAAAACCACCGCGAGGCTACTTTATATCAGGATCCATGTCACGACAGATAAAATTTATGGAAGATAATTATCATGGCTTGAAATGGTGGTGGGGTCATGTACATTACAACAATTTCCGTGAGGAGCTGTTGAGAGTGTTGCGCCCATTTAACAAGATTCACGTCAAGGGTAGTGAAAACAACAGTTTTAAGGTTTCTTAACAAACCAATAGTAAACCTGGAGGAGAGTGGTTGCCCGTCGATTAAACAGTTGAAAAAGGAAGCAAAAGCATATAGCTGTTTAAGTCATAACATCACTGATCCTATGTGTGCACTGGAAAACGCATTACTACTACAAGACTGGACACACCAATTCCAAAGATGTATGCGGTACAAGTGTTGAGATGCTTGAAATCGATCACCAGCCACAAGAAGAATGTGTTTCGGCTTGTATGTGCTTCTAATCAATTACCGAAACACGCACCTCGACCGTGTGCAATTATCGTAAACACAGATCCTGCAAACAAGCCAGGTCAGCATTGGACCGCTATCTACATTGACGAGAATGGTTATGGCGAGTATTTTGATTCCTTTGGACGAGCACCGCAAGGATATCATTTACATTTCCTAGAGAAGAATTCCCGATGTTTCGTATACAATAAAAAAATTCTGCAGGATTATCATTCGGATGTGTGTGGATTTTATGTCTTAGTGTTTCTGTATTTTAGATTAAATAGTTTATCAATGATTGATTTTGTAAATAAGTTTTTCACTACATGTTTAATTGTAAATGATGAGATAATTAAAATATTGTTTAATGTCTGTTACCCAATAATTCTATTCTGATAAATAAAAATATATTTAGTACCTTACTTTTTTAATTAAGAATTGCGTAATACCTACTGTTTTTTTCTTTTAATTAGGCATGTGTGTGTTTTTTTTTTTTTAAATCGTGTTATAAAATTTATAATTTAGTGTTTTTTAAAAGAAATTATTTATATTATATTGGTTTTTTAGACTATTAAATTTAACAAAGTTATATAATTACACGGTAATTAGTAAGCATGAACAGTGATTTCTTACTACATATTTTAAACATTCCAAATTCTTAATATGGTTTTTATAAAACAATTTTGTGTATCCGTGTATGAACATTTTTTCAAACCGATTTATTTTAAAGAGAAAGGTTAATACGTTGCAGTAAGCGCGATAAAGATAATAAAGGTTGTTTGTGTACTTTACATTCTAATTATGAGTGATTAATAGCTAGTTTTCACACAACTAGAAAGTTTTTAGTTGACAAGTAAACACAAAGCGGTGACCATCACTCAGTGCCTTTAAAAACGTTACAGATCTGGTACGTGTGGTGTTAATCCTTTTATTTATTTACAGATTTTTTAATTACAGTTATAGAACACAAGCATTAAGTTTCTTTAAAATATTAAGGCGTACAACATTTTTTAACGGACGTATGGATATTATTTTCAATGCAGGTAAAACTATGTTTTTTAATAATCGTTTAAGAAAAGACAAACTGTTATGTAATTAACTTAATAAACAAAAATTTTGTTTCATTAGGAATGACAGTAATTTTTTATAGTTCACTGAGGATTTTTTAATTACGATAATAAAAATAAGTGCTCTATAATTAAATTTTACTGTCATTCAAATTTCCCCCCACGTATGGTTAATCCTATCTGCTATTTTACATCATTATTAGAAACGTTTTCTCCAATAGCATATGGCCGTTTTAAAGCAATATACTAAATAATAATCTTTATACAATTTTTGTATGCGCGTGCAACCTCCGGGGTTACAACCAGAAGGGCCTTAATTAAGGCTGAAGATAACCCTAAGACCTAGCTACAGGTCCAGCCCTAAGACTTATCCTCACCTCTACATACAGCCCTACCCTTAAATACAGTTCTAAACCCTAGCTCTACCACCAAGACCAAACTCTAAGACTTATCCTTAGACCAGCCCTAAGTTCCAACCCTAGCTCTACATACAGCCCCACCCCTAAAATACAAGCCAAGACCAGCCCCCACCCAGTCCTCACGTTAGCAAAAGTCCTAGCTGTCAAAAGGTCCTTAATACAGCCATAAGACTCCCCAAAAGAAATAATAAAAATAAGGGTAATACGGTCCTTCATGTAAGCGAGTAAAAATAATTAGGGTTGAAAACACGGTCTCACACGTGGATGTGCAAAAATAGGGGTGAAAATACATGTCCTATACGTAAGCGAGTAAAAATAATTAGGGATAAAAATAGGGATGAAAAATCCGGTCTCACACGTGGATGTGTAAAAATAAGGGTGGAAAATGCGCTCTCACATGAGGGTATATAAAAATAAGGGTTGAAAATCCGGTCTCACACGTGGATGTGCAAAAATAAGGGTGGAAAATGCGCTCTCACATGAGGGTATATAAAAATAAGGGTTGAAAATCCGGTCTCACACGTGGATGTATAAAAATAAGGGTGAAAAACACGTCCTACACGTAAGCGAGTAAAATAAGGGTGGAAAAACCGGCCCCACGTGGGCGCGCTTGTGACGTCAAAATCCAAGATGGCGCATGGTGCCCCTTTCTACTGGCGTTTTGTCATTTTAAGTTTGGAAGTGGTTTTGAATTTTGTACGTGTTTACAAAATTTTAATTGTTTTACGCTTTCTGACTTTAATTGCAAGGTTATTTCTGTTCGCTACTTCTTCTCTGGTATTATTTCATGTTCCTGGTTTCTTTCCTAATTAATTTTTGTCTTTTTTGTTAGCTTTTATTTTTATTTGCGAATAAAATGTTTATGTACCTATTTTCATTAAATTTGTGATATATGCATGTTGAAAAAGCTTTCGCTTTAAAAAAAATAATACTTATTATAGGTTACGAAAATTATTCAAAGAAATACGTTTACATACGTAGGCGTGACTTCATGATCATGACGACAGAAGTTAATTATCTATGCTGATTATGTAACTTAGCACTAGTATCGGGCGTGTTTTCTATTCACGTCTTTCTACTTTATAAGTCAGATCTAAAATGGCGTTAACTTAATCTAAAAAGATAGATCCTGTAATTGATCTAGTATTTTATAATAAATTCAGTAACTTATCAGGTGTGAGTCAAAAGTTTCCAAAATGAAGGACCAAGTTTATTACTTATTTTAGTTCAAACGTTATCAAACGCGCACAAAAAGACACACAGAAAGGACAACACAAGTGTTTTGTTCCCAAAACAAATCATAATCTATCAAAACTAGATTAAAAAAACATTTTTCTAAAACTAGAACATAGATTTGGCTGGTATTGTAGGAGTTGAAATGTGACTTCAATTTCTATATTTTAAAACTTTAGCAGCCTCAATTATTGGCCTTTGTCTATTAATTTCTCTTATTTCAAGACGCGACTGATTTAAAAAATATACTAGAACATTGATCTGTCACAATCCTAGCTTTCGATTTACCGCTTACAGTGATTTTCATCATTGTACTGTGAACCTCTGAAATCACATCAAAACGAATGCACCAAAATGGCTTGATAGGGTCACGTCACATTTCACATTAGATTTCATGTTCACGCTTCAAGCATTTTACATTAAATTACTAAAAGTTTGATGACCATCATCGACATACGACATTTTTTAAGTAAAATGAATTGAAACGCGTATAAAGCATTAGGTTATGATAGAACTTAATGCACTTCAAAGTTGAGACACTGTAATCGATAGTACTCACTTTCTGATTCATTATTGTAACATTCGCAGTATCAGATCTAATCTTAATTCTGTTCACCAACATTCACCTGACATTCTGTTTCGATCTGAAATCTCTCCTCTGAAAACCCCGATTCGCCTGATTTGCAATTTCCCCAATACAATGTTCACTCTAACTTTCAATATAAATGAGGACTATGTTCCTATCTCAAGCACAACATCGCTTGCAAGAGATTTTCTTCTTTGAAGAATATAAAACTCGACGTAATTTGATTCATAAATTCTGGTTTTAAATTTGTGAAATTCTATTGTTGCATATATAGGTCTACCAATGACAGTCTCATTCAAGACTTCTTTGATTATCTTAGTTTAAAAGTTAACTATCCTCTGTCTCAACTTCCATTCTGCGATATCTCGATTCTAGGAGATTTCATACCTCTAATTGGTTTCAAATTTCATCTCATCTACCACTGATACTGCGTCATTTGCCATTTCATGTTATCTCACACAAATTTATAACTCTAACCGTACCGCTATCTTCTACATCCATTTCTTACATGAAACCCACTTGCTTATAAAATGTCAGTTCTTTCCCCACTATATATATATATATATATATATATATATATATATATATATATATATATATATATATATATATATATATATATATATATATATATATCTGACGATTGTCTAGTAGAAATAATTTCTACTGTCTCAAATTCCTTCGTTCTTCACAACACCGAGAAAACCTTGTGGTGTTTTAAGTCAGCTAAATGGTGTGAACCTTCCTTTGGCGTGAATATTATTTTAAGTCGTCCTCGGTTTCGGACGTTGCTGTTTTAGTATACAAAACCGTATAGGTCATTTTCGTTGCTAACTCAGGTTTAATGGACTTGCTTTGATGCAATATCTTTCAAAAATAAATCCAATAAAACGATGGAGAGCCATGCAGATTACGTTGATACTATAAATACCTAGAAAAAGTTGTTCGAACAACAAAAATTCAACGATCTACTATATGTTCGTTTGGTAGTCATAAATTTTGGTCTTTAGCTAAGGCATTACTAAAACCTCGGTATATATTCATTTTCTTGTTGCCTACACTGTAAGGCCAATATTTTTATAATTTATTGGTAGCAAACTCGTGTCTTTCAGATTCCGGAAAAGATGTAACACTAGTCAACTCATCTTTGTACGCTATGAAATCAACTAATTTTGGATCTAGTTTAATTTAAAAAGACCGATCATTTCCTGTGGTAAATATGAATGGTTCAGATTTATTTCCATGTTCCATGTTACGAATGACAGTATATTTAAATCTACCGTGGGTTGGCTGGTCGAGTCAGCCACTAAAGCAGCTGCTCGTAAAATAGGCTCTTTATTCAGATCTAAACAGTACTTTACCTCCGACAACTCTCTGCTATTATTATAATTCTCACCTCTGGATTGTTGCTCCTAAATAAACTCTCGATATCGAGGACCATATTCAAAGAAGAGCGATTAGGCTTATAAATGATCCGTCCTTAGTTTTTGACATATAGTCCCATGAACATAGAAGCATAGTTTCAAATCTCTTTGTACTATCGGTATTACAATGGCTATTGTGCTACTGAACTACATACTTGGATCATCAACAATATGAATCAATTTGTGCTACCAAACGAATGAAATGCACTTTGCCTCGCAAAACTTTCCCATTAGAGTAGTTGTACTTCTAGTCTGGTAATACCATGTTCCTTGGAGGAAGTAGAGGAAACTTTTCTCATATCCAGACAGTTGATAAGATCTATCATATAGTTACTGATATTCTTCTTAACATCTGGACTAGTTAATTGAGAAATACATTTATTATACATTTTAACTCTTTCGTTAGATGTTAAACAATCAGTCCCAACAGTGTTGTTATTGTCCATAATTACATTGTTATGTGTGTATTCTTCTTGGTAGCAAAAACTAAATAACGAAATTATGAATTAAATCATTTCCCATTTTAGTTGTATTCCTGCAAAATCTAATAGTTAGGTAATGGTTAGTTGTTTAGCAATTCTTGTAATTCTACCAAGAAATTTTCCAATTTAAGATCAGCCAGTTCGACTGTACATAATACGCATACTAGGGTATTACATTTCTTGCAATTATTTTTCAAGCAGTCTTTTGTGATAATCGTTTGGCCATTTGGTTATTACCTTTAAGTAAAAAAGGTAATTTAGCCTTAACACCATATCTTGCAGAGAGAATTTTCCAAATGTACCTTGAAGAAACCTGTTAAAACAGCCATATGTCTCGTTTTTAATAATTACGCTTTTTGATCGATATCGCAGTTTTCCAAAGAACATAGTTTTACAAGCATTAAATTACCGCAAAATGAGCTGTAATCGAAACAAGTAAAGCGGAACTCCTACTGACCAGTAACTGCTATTCCCTCTATAATTAGTAGGTTTTATGTTTCTTACAGATAGCCGAGACACACTAGGCATTTCTTGGAAGTCCCTGTTATTTCTTCAACGAAGTTATGACAATTCGTCACTCGCACGACTGGTACCGGACAATTCGACTGCTATTAAAATACCAACCGACAAAAATAGACTAAGTTTATTTGTATTATATTGTTTTATACAAAGTTTGCTGTTTCTTTAAAACATATAAATTGTGAAAATATTTTGGCGCACTGGGTATACTAGTGTTATATTGTATTTACAACGCATTTCTGAATTGTATGAACATGAGTTAATACGGGAGAATTTTGTTTAGTGAATAACTGGAATTTCAATGGAGATTAATGCTATTTAAAAGATTGACAGCTAAAGAAAATGAAATCTGAATGAGAAACAATATCATAGTAAAACCTCTATAGAGACGATAATGCATGTCGCCTTTTTCGTTGGTTCCTTTTCAGATGTTCTGCTCGACAAAGCCAACCTTTAACAAGAATGGTCTGGCGAACAGTCGTGTTCGGTGTTCCGAAAAGTACATGAGGATCTATGCTAATTTGTGTTGTGATAAACAGAAAATAAACAGAAACCGTTGTGTTAAAAGGAGGTATGTATCAAATCCGCCCGATAGTAAGCGAAACTTTTAAAGTAATCCTTTTTTAACTAAATAAAGGTTCTGGATACTGTAAACTAAGATTAAGGTTGCATAAAATATTATTAATGCTGATGTAAATATGTACGTGTATAAATTAAACTTAAATTATGGATAATTAAAAATTTTGTTACGAAGTGAGTTAAAATATTAAATTCAACGAACATTTGAAAAGGCATTATAAACAAATTGCCCAATCAATACAAGCGTTAGACGAAGGTGACTGGACGCGCAACATTTAAGTTAGCGCTCACAGCGTGGGGGCTCCGTGTTGGCATTAAGAGGCTTATTAGTGAGTGCATGTGTACACAATCCCAGAGATTAACTAAAGCTGTCAAACCCCGTGGATTAGGATACTTCACCTTAAATTTTGATTAGGCCATAAGGACAATCAGTTCCCATTTTTTGTGTGCTTAGTTAAGAGAATAGGATAAGAGTCGGTAGGGAAACTCAGTTAAGATATTTTTCTTGGTTTGTTGCTTCATTGCAGCAGTCAGTGTATAATCAACATCGAAAACTTGTTTTAATAGGTTAATAGTTATTCAACTTAGTCTTTTATCAGGTAACCAAATAAGTTCGTGCGGTTTTTTATGGTAAAATGAAAATATTTATTAACAAACAATAATACATTATTACTCATCGAAGTAGCCACCATCACAATTAATGACCTTTTGGCAACGTAACACCAATTTTTGTATGCCACTCTTGTAAAATTCTATGGATTTTGAATCAGAAAATTGACAGACTGCATCCATAACATCAAGTCTTGTGTTGAACGGTCTATGTCTCATGCTGTTATCAAGAGCCAAAACAAGGTAGTAATCACTTGGTGAAATGTCAGGAGAATATGGAGGGTAGAGTAACGTTTTTCAACCAAGTTCAGAAATTTTTTTCCGGGTCAAGCTTGAGGTATGCGGTCTGACGTTATCCTGTAAGAAAATAACTTTCTTCCGATTGACTAAAGAAAGCTGCTTTTGGATGAGTGCTGCTTGTACTCTATGAAGTTGTTCATAATATAAGTTTGTAGTTAGGGTTTGACCCTTTTCCAAAAATTCATAATGGACTATTCCGGTCGCTGTCCATTAAATACACCATAAAATCTTGTTTGGGTGCAAGAAACTTTAGGAGTGTATGGTACCGAATCAGTAGGCGACAACCAATGATACGAACTAAAATTTAAGTATAATTTCCAATTTTCATCACAGATTAACAACCGATCAAGAAATGGTTCATTATTGTTGTGTAAAAGGTTTTTCGAGCAAACGGTAAGACGACTTAATTTGTTATCGTTTCACAATTCATGTGGGACTCATTTGCTTACCTTCCACGTCTTTCCTAGCTGACGAAGGTGTAAACGAATGGTTTCATCACTCACACTGGACGTTTCTGCAAGCTCTGCGTACTTTATACTGGAATTTGTCTCCACAATCTGTTGAAGATCCTCGTTGTTTATAATCTTCAGTTTTCCAGATCGTGCTTCATCGGTCAAGCGAAATCTCCCGAAGAAAATTTCTTGAACCACTTCTGTGCTGTTCGATCACATACAGTATGATCTCCGAATGCGGTACATATTTTTCTCGCCGCCACTGCGGCATTGGTACCAAGTTTGTACTCACAGAGTAAACAACCGCGAATCAAGGTTTCATTCGTTTCCATTTTCAACTATTTAAATTTGGAACTAATCAATTGTCGCCAAATATATATGTACCCGAGAAAAGAAGGATTCGTACTAAAGTGAATAACAGATAACAAACATGTGCTATCAATCAACAATTTAAAAAATATTCATGGAACTCTGCTGTATACAAAAACCGCACAAACTTTACCTGATGTTTGAGCTATAATGGTCCTTGCCCAACAATTTTATTGTGACACTTAATTAAAGTAGAAATTCGGTTTTGTAAAGTTACACAAAGGTTCACAAAAGTTAATATGATATATCCTTTTGTTATTTTTGGCTATATTTGTGACTGTTGGCTTGATAATCGAGTTTCCTTACACAAGCCAATTACAAAATTGAATTGCTTTTATTTCATCGATTGAATTAAAACATATAATGCAGATCTTATCTCAGTAACTTTTATCATTTACTAATCATTATTTACTCATTTATCTTTGTCAAAATATGTTAGTTTTTTACACTATCATAAAGCTGTTTAAAAATTAATAGATTTCGCTGTTATTTTTCCAGATTCGGTGTTATTTATTTATGAATTATTGGTGAATTATTATAAATATTAGTTCATGTTCATGCGAGGATGAAACAAGTATTTCAGGTAGGTTTGATAGAATTTGATACTTATGTTTTCAAAAGTACTTGACACAAAGTAAATTACGATGGTTATACAAAAGGTCAGAATGTCATGTACCGAGCAAGCGAATATCTTGTGGTCCGTGATCTCGTAAGATTAACATCTCGGCTTAAGATAATTTTCTAGTTTAGATCGTGGTTGAGCTCTTAAGCCATTTCCCCCGTTGCTGAGCTTTGTCTTAGGGTACATGTAGGGTGTTCAAAGCCAAATTTCAGTTCACTCGATGACATTCTTCAACAGAATTTTTGTTCGTGCTCTTCTTCTGGGGTACTCAAACTATATTAAGTAGGAAGGTAAGAAAATAGGAATGTTTAGTTACGGTAACTAAAATAAATTATAAATTTTTACTTTCTCGGGGATATATTTTCCCGGTAAGGAATGTCCCCGGTTCGAATTGCCTTCGGCTGCCTTAGATTGGGTAGAAGTGGTAGGGGTCTTTGAAAACTGCATTGTTGAAAGTACGGTGCAATCAAAAATGCCCGACACAGCCGCTCTAATGAAACATGACCCACCACATACCATAGTACACCTTTGATAAACAATAAAAATAACCTCTAATAATTCTCCTCTTTCGTCTTATTTTCCCACGGTTATTTACCATTTTTTACTTTTTATAAAACAGCCTTTTTCAAGACTACCAATCTTTAACAAATAATTACAAGGTAGGTAAATTACATTTTAAATAACAAATTCGTGTTTTATCATTTCAGAGTGTAATATTGTGCGACATGCCTTTTTCTCTGCAAGAAAATAAATTGAGCGGTTTAATAACACAGAAAGCCTTGCTTTTGGAAAATCACCTGGTCGTCCCATACTTGCTAATGAGGAGATTTTAAAAGATGTTCGTCCCTAAAAGCCACTGCGACAATTGGGGCAACAAACTGACTTGTCCTATGGAACATGTCACACAATTATCAAGAAAAAATTATATTTCTATCCGTATAAAATTAGAGTATTACAAGAATTTCATAGTGTCGACATTCAAAAGCGTATAAATTATTGCAATTAGTTCAATGCACATCTACGACACGACAACTTGTCGGACAAAAGTTATTTCTCCAATGAGACATGGTTTCATTTAAGTGGCTACGTCCATTCTCAAAACTATCGAACTTGAAGTGCAAAAAACCCGCATGTCTATCAGGGGAGGAAGCAAATTGTTGGACAAATATTTTTAAGCGATACTGTTAATGCTGAACATTATTGTACTATGCTACAAGTTCTTATTGATCAATTTCATGATGACGAATTGCAGGAGACAAAGCAAATGCACATGCAACTGGAGAAAGAAGATTTGTACAGCAGTACTTTGATGACTGAATGATTGGAAGAAAGCTTTGGACTCCAAGATCACCGGATCTAACGCCCTTGGATTATTTTTTATTTGGTCATCTGAAAAATGTAATTTATAGAAATAGTTTACATGTACTTGACGAACCACGTGTGATGTACAGTATTTAATGTCCCTAGCATAGAATACAACATAATCCCCTTGAACGTGCAGACACTTATCCCACCTATGTTTAAGCATAGCGACACCTTTCTTGAAAAACTCGGAGTCTTGATCGCAGAAGAAGTCTTGCACTGCTGCCATAACTGCGTCATCGCTCTCAAATTTTGTTCCCTGAAGACTCTCTTTTAGCTTTGGAAATAAATAAAAATCACTGGGAGCTAGGTCAGTGGAGTAGGCGGGGATGTTCCATAACTTCAAACCCAGAGTCATAAGTTGCATTCATAGAAATAAGGCTCTTATGAACTGGGGCGTTGTCTTGATGTAAGAGAATTCCGCGTGACAGTTTTCCTCTTCTTTTTTCTTTAATGCAATAACGAATTTTTGTAACTAAAGATGTATAATATTGACCAGACATTGTGTGGCCCCGTTCCAAAAAATCTACCAGTAAAATTCCTTCGATTACGGTTAAACAAGGCTAAATTGGCTATTGAAGTGACTCTCAAACGCTTTTGTTCGGCCGTCAACAGTCGGGGTACCCACCTTGCTGACACCTTGTGAAGCCCTAATAGTCATTTATTATGGTTCCAATTGTACCATTTGAAAGGTCTGATCATGTCATTCACCAGATCAATGGTTTCTTGAGTACACGCAGAATGCGACCGACCAGCACCTTTTGCATGTTCGCAGGTTGTTCTGCCACATTTGAACGCTCGACACCAATTTTTTAATACTCGATAGGAAGTAGAAGAATCTCCAAGCACCCTAACCATATCTGTATGAATTGGTGTTACGCCTTTCTTTCGCAGGTACCTGATGACAGCATGAAGCTCACTGTTTTCCATTTCTCAAAATTTTCGTGTAACTTTCAACTTGTACAACTTTGACACTATAAAAGCTCGACTAACCAAAGGCAGTTTGTTTGTCAATAAAATAACAAAACAAGTGCGGTTACTAGGTTCAACATATTTCAAAGATACAGACAAGTAATACTGTACATCCCTCGTACGTGCAGCTATAGAAGCGGCTGTACACAACTTAACGCAACAACAATTGGAAGCAGTTTTTGAAAGCATGAAAAGGAGAGGGGATGCCTATCTCGATAATGGTGGTGATCACTTCCAACACTTATAATATGCGGCTGACGACTATTATCCAGTATACAATTTATAAAAGAAACGGAATCCGTTTCAATTACCAAATTGTTTCTTTGTGTAATTTCGAATAAATTTAGCAGCATTCAACATTAAAAGGCGTGTTAATGTTATTTAATATTTGTAAGGTTACGTTTACATTGTTTAGTCTTGTGGAATACCATATGAGAGGCAGAAAATGATGACTAACATCACATTTCATAAGAGCGGCCGTGTCAATGATTATTGACACCTTTGTATAGTTTCTTACCTATACAAGGCGGGTGTCTACTGCGTGGACGGAGGATTTCTCCTTAACTATTACAGATATCAAAACCAATTTTGGTGTGGTAATACACGATCATTGGATCAACATTCTAAAAATATTTAGGTATATACAGGGTGATTGACAAAATATGCCAACCCAAATCTGTGTTTTTTTTAATGGTACACCCTGTATATTTTTGCATTTTTTGATTCACTGTTACATTTAGAATAAAAGTATAGAAATTTGTATCAGTATCATTAACCGTTCTGCAGATATCGTCACTTTAGTAACAAAATAGAGTTAACTTTGGAACCACGCTGCGAGCGTGGTCACCACGATCTTGTAAATCTTTATACCACCGACTATATTTTTTCACATTTCGATTCCCCGTGAAAAGTAGATACTAATTGATAATAGGTTTCATAGTCATAACACGGACCCTTCTTGAGATACAGACGCTTTATTTGAAAATATTGACATACAGAAGAATAAATTAAAAAAAAATCCAAAGCAAATAAGAAAATACGAATAGCAAATAAATTCTTTAACTGGTAGGAAAATTTAATTAATAACTAAACAATAAAATAATTCTCCACACCTAAACATAAGGTGAACAAGTAAACATAAACGAATAAAACCATAAATTCAAATTAAATGTTCAAAATGCTGACCACGCCTAGCTAAACGCTTTGCAATTCGGTCGCTAAACGAAAGATTCATTCGCAACAACATTAGAGGCCAAATGGATTGAAACGCAGCTCTAATTCTATTTCTTATATCTTCGCTTGTGGTGGGAGGATGTTGGTAATTTTTTTTTACTTCTTTAAGGTAACCTCAAAGGAAGAAATCAAGGGGCGTAAGATCCAGTGATATGGCTGGCTAGTTTTTCACACCACCTCGTCCTATCCACCTCACCGGATAATTTCTGTCGAGATATTACCTAACGTTGATTGCATGGTGTGAAGGGGCGCCATCCAGTAGAAACCACATCGTACGACAATTGTCTACATCGATATTTTCCAAAAGCTCAGGTAAATCATTTTCCAAAAACTGTAAATATCTTTCTCCAGTAAGACTACCACTACATAAAAAAGGACCAACCACATTAAAATTGATTATAACACCCCACACATTAACTGACCATCGATGCTGGTGATCCACAACTCTTAAGATGTGTGGATTAGTATCTGAATAGTGATGATAGTTATGTGTATTAATATTGCCTCATCCGTATTATTAACAAGATTGGGTTCTTCATTAACTTTAGTAGTTACCCATTGGTCGAAAGATTCACGATTTTGAAAATCTATTTCACTTAAACTTGATGTTGCTCGATATGATAAGGATGTAATTTGTTTTCTTTTAATAAAGCTGCGAACTGTATTTCTATTTAGATCTAGTTGTGTACTTAGCTCTCTGGTACTAATTTACGGATTTTCTATAAGAGATGCCACAACTTGAATCTCAATTTCTTCACTTGTTTTGGCGCTCTTGGGATAAAACACACTTCCAGAATGTATAAATCTCTCAGCTACATTCATAACCGATTCTTTCCGCGGCTGTCTTCTCTCTGGGTGTCGTTCAAAGTACAAACGGGTAGCCAGCAAAGCATTTATTTCAGCTTCGCCATAAATAAAGATCAAATCGACCATTTCTGCTTTGGAAAAATTCATTTTATACAAAAATTGACAAAACGACAATCCAAAACCACAATAACTAATGGAACAATATTTTAATGATTATACAAACGTCAAAACAATAGATGCAATTGTTCCTCTTTATTACGAGCGGCTAGCCTACCTGATTCGTTTTGTTGAATTCTATTGTCATAGTAAATTTGTATTTTAGAATATTTTTACGTAAAAGCGTCAATATCTCAAGAAGGGTCTGTCTTAGGGCTATGAAACCTATTATCAATTAGTATCGACTATTATTAATAGTCGGTGGTATAAACAGATTTACAAAATCATGGTGACAACGCTCGCATCGTGGTTCCAAAGTTAACTCTGTTTTGGTACTAAAGTGATGATATCTGCGAAACGGTTACTGATACAGATACAAATTTCTATACTTTTATTCTAAATGTAACAGTGGATCAAAAATGCCTAGGTTCCACCTAGCTATTCTACTAAAAGAGTTTGGTTTACGTCTAGAAAATTGTTCACCTGAGCAAAAACAGACTCCGTCATTTGATTCTACGTACAATTTTGTATAAGAGACGTATTCACCTTATTAATGCACGATGAAATGCAAATTTTCAATTACCCATTCTGTCTACAAAACTAAGATAGTCATGACTACTGCATTGTTTTCTGGACAAAACAAATATCAAATGTTCAGAAGAATTTTTGATGAAGACAATACTTCACTGATTTGGAGACTAACACGTTTTATAAATTAGTGTCAAATTTATTTTGTTTGTAAAATGGACCAACATAATGTAGCGAAAATTTGTTTTACGTGACGGTGTACTATAGTATTGCATTGTTCTACAAGTTTACTTTGCCGGTCTCTTCAATTAGCATCAAACAAGATCAGGAAAATGTAAAGTAAACATTGACATTAGCCGGTTACATAATTAATCAAAAATTATTTAATCGTTTTCTTACACATTGTATGTACTAACGAAATACACAGCTAGTGCTGATGACAATCACATTTAGTTGTACTAAACATTATATACTTGTACGTAGAAAGCAATAACATATACGGAAAAGGAAAAGATTTGTAATGAAACCTTAAATAACGTTGTAGCACATTCTGTATTTATATATTTCGATTCACCTGTAAAATATTCTGCTTTTTTTTTAAATAAATACAACACCTGAATAATGCATGAAGTACTTTCCAATAAAATGTTTAATTAAAATTTTATTTATTTATTCAACCAAATTTTGTATCTTATTAAGGGTATTTACGTTTAGGTATATAAATTATATAAAAACTTAAAACCTCTATTAACAGTTTTGTTTGATATCGTGCACCCTTTGCTTTCTTGGACTGCCTGTAGCTCTAAGCTCACTTTGATTAATTTATGTTTCCTCAACCGGATGATTAAATTATAAAATGTTTTTTTTTACGAATTCAATTAAAATATTTATTAAACCAATTTACTTAATAAATGTAGATTAGACACCGATTTTAATTACAGAAGATAAATTGAATGTTTATACTTCATGAGGTTAAATTGAAATTTTTAAAATAGTTTCTAAACAGCATCAGCAAGGATATATTGCATTAGCTTAAATTATCAAATGGATCAAATGGGAAAACCAGAACTTCCTGTTATTTGTAATTTACTTATAACTAATTATCAATACAAAGATATTAGCCTTCAAAATACATATTAATATATATATATATATATATATATATATATATATATATATATATATATATATATTGCTAATTTATTTTGAAAATTCCACGCAAACCTTGTTTTCTTAATTAAATTATTAATTCATTAACTCGTATCTCTTTTAGTAATCTATTGACTGGGCATGTATCATATCGTTGCCCTCAGTAAGAAACCAATATCAATTAATATGTTAAAAATATAAATAGAACTTTTTGAATGTATAATTTGGTTTATAAAAAATCTCATTCTGTTCCTAGACGCTTCCGTTAACTACAAGTATTTTCAAATTGCTTAAGTTTGAGCACGAAAAAGGTATGCAACATTAACTATAGTGGCAGATCATTTATTAAATCCACGGGCACTGTTATCTAAGAGTCCGTTTCAATATTATATTAAATATTTCAGATTATCTCAATTAACAGATTAATAGTTATAACAGGACTAAGAGGGCTATCCATTGCTACACCATCTAGCTGTTCATAGAATTTGTTGTTCCACTGAAAATAAGTTGTTGCAAGACAGTGATAAAAAAGAATGATATCTTTTGGGAAAAAATAGATTAATATATTCAATAGTTTCTTTTTTACCTTGCAATCACTGCTGTTTCGCAAGTAGGATTTCACTTCGGACCTCACTGCTGTGGTTTGGTTCGCATTATGTCTTATGGGAAATAATATATATATATATATATATATATATATATATATATATATATATATATATATATATATATATATATATATACAGCGTGTTTCATTAAGGCTGGCCACCGGCCATATTTCAGAAACTAGTGGACATAAAAAGTGGAGAAAAAAAATTCATTATAAAAGTCGCCACGAGAAAATCCTGGAAATTATTTTTAAGTTCCGTAATTCATCGCAAGGGGGCGCAATTGAAAATTAAAAAATAAAATTATAAATTTCTCCGAAAATTCCCACATTAAGGCATACCTTTGGTAACATCGTTAGAAAGCTTAGACAATTCTGCATCATTTTGGTCTAAGGCTCATTGGCGTACCGACCTTAATAAGAGTGGGGGAAGCTATTGAATGTGTAATCATTTAAATCGCTGTAATTTTTAAACGACTTATCCGATTGTAGTAAACCTAGGCTTGTTTAGAAGAAAAAGGTAAGTACTTTTAAATGTCGCATCCATTGGTACGCGATAGCTCATAATAAAATTGTTAGAGGGCGCAATTTGTAATAATACCAGTTTTCTTGATTTTATTCAGAAAAATTAAATCATACGGTATAATTATGACATCATAAGCGGAAAGTAGCTTAAATTTGTAACAAAAAACGTAAATAACGCAATATGATATCTTTAAAATTTGAAAAATTCAAACATGTTTGAATTTTTCAAATTTGACAAAATTGTTTACTACATCTTTAACAATTTTTAACAAACATTACTACTGACGAAGATAACTGTAAGTGTTATCGAAACGTTTAGATTGTATAATTTAAAGTACACCATTAAAAAAAATCCCAAAAAAGATAAGTATTTTATTATGAGTGTTAATGGTGAAAGTTTACATTTTCATATTAATAATTGATTGTTGCTATGGTTTCTTAAGGTTTATAGGTTGGATTAGTAATGAGGAATCTGCATTTATCATAGTCTGTGCCTCCCTTCACACTCTATCTAGGCTTAGGACTAGTCCAAACTAAGCAAATTGCAAAATTTGGAGCGTGTTTAGAGGCCAACGGGCCATAACAACGATATCAAAGTAATGATTGATTTTTGTTTAAGAAACTTTTTAATAGAATGGTAAAAAATCATGAACAACTGTTAATAAACAAGTGAAAAGCTATAAATGTTCAAATTGACGGCCGTTTTGTAAAATACAACTATTAATTCTTCTTCTCGTACTGGAAACAGCTGTTTCGATTTCGTCTCGTGGAATCGAATTTATTGCAACTTCAATTCGGTGAATCATGTCCTCTCGGGTGGTTGGTCTCCTTTCGTAAACAATATCTTTTATTCTTCCCTACAAGTAGAAATCTAATACAGTTAAATCCGGGGATCTAGGTGGCCACGAAACAAACTACCCTTCCCATCCAGCGATTTGGGTATCTAACATTTAAGAAATCACGGACTCTTCGGGAATAGTGTGAAGGACATCCATCATGTTGATACCACAGGGATGCTCTCACGTCAAGGGAATGTCTTCTAAAAGATTGGGCAAGTCATTTTGTAAAAAGTTTAAATAAGATTCACCATTTAGGTGTCCATGAAAACAAATGGTCCGATAATTCTGTCACCTAAAACACCACACCACAAATTTACACTCCATCTGTTTTGGTGATCCACTTCGCGCATCCAGTGAGGATTTGTTTGCGACCAATAATGCATATTGTGCAAATTAACTCTGCCGCAGCTAGTAAAAGTAGCCTCATCGGTCCATAAAACTTTGGAAAGGAATCGAAGGTTTTCACTACACATGTCTCTCAGCCAATAGCAATAGTCGAGCCGCCTGTCAAAATCAGTGTCTGATAAAGCCTGGTGTAAAACTAGATGATAAGGATGCAGCTTAAAATCCCTTAAAATTCTGAACACAGAAGCAACACTTACACCTAGTTATGTGGAAATCTCCCTGATGCTTACGTGAGGCTCCGATTCTACGTACGCAAGAACATTAATACTATTGTCTTCATTTCTTATCCGACGTCTTCTGACAGGACGTGGAATACGTCGTACATTTCCTGTTTGTCTTAAACGTGTTGCCATTCGCCGAAACACTTTTCTAGTGTAGTGCCTTCGATCAGGATATCTGATAGCGTATTGTCGTTCCGCAATAGCTGCATTTTGAAAACATTCATAATACACGGCAAGCATGCCGTAAGCCTCGGCATTGGTATACGACATTTTTGAAGGATAGCACTAATTTCTGATAAGGTACAATGAAACCCAAAACTAATGAAGGAAAAAATTTTTACAACACAACATCAATCAAAATTAAGTAAGTTGACAACTATTTCAATTTATTTACCTCCATGGAAACGAGCCGACTTTGTTCCGCAGCAAATTAGATTATTATTTTAAAACACACTACATTAGAATTATGCCTTAGAAGTTTTATATGATGTTATAAACGTACAGAAGAAGAATGAATAGTTGTTTTTTACAAAACGGCCGTCAATTTGAACATTTATAGATTTTCACTAGTTTTTTAACAGTTGTTCATGATTTTGTACCATTCTATTGAAAAGTTTCTTAAACAAAAATCAATCATTACTTTGATATCGTTGTTATGGCCCGTTGGCCTCTAAACACGCTCCAAATTTTGCAATTTGCTTAGTTTGGACTAGTCCTAAGTCTAGATAGAGTGTGAAGGGAGGCACAGACTATGATAAATGCAGATTCCTCATTACTAATCCAACCTATACACCTTAAGAAACCATAGCAACAATCAATTATTAAATTAAACGGTTAAAAAGTCTTCTTTTCGCCATAACTCTGGAACAAATAAAGATATCAAATTGCGTTATTTACGTTTTTTGTTACAAATTTAAGCTACTTTCCGCTTATGATGTCATAATTATACCGTATGATTTAATTTTTCTGAATAAAATCAAAAAAACTGGTATTATTACAAATTGCGCCCTCTAACAATTTTATTATGAGCTATCGCGTACCAATGGATGCGCCATTTAAAAGTACTTACCTTTTTCTTCTAAACAAGCCTAGGTTTACTACAATCGGATAAGTCGTTTAAAAATTACAGCGATTATATGATTACACATTCAATAGCTTCCCCCACTCTTATTAAGGTCGGTACGCCAATGAGCCTTAGACCAAAATGATGCAGAATTGTCTAAGCTTTCTAACGATGTTACCAAAGGTATGCCTTAATGTGGGAATTTTCGGAGAAATTTATAATTTTATTTTTTAATTTTCAATTGCGCCCCCTTGCGATGAATTACGGAACTTAAAAATAATTTCCAGGATTTTCTCGTGGCGACTTTTACAATGAATTTTTTTTTCCCCACTTTTTATGTCCACTAGTTTCTGAAATATGGCCGGTGGCCAGCCTTAATGAAACACCCTGTATATATATATATATATATATATATATATATATATATATATATATATATAGCTCAAGGAACAAAATTTTTTTATTGGGCTGACCTAAGTGAGTTTTATAATGTGCAATTATGGGCAGAAGTAAAACAAGGTATACAGTAAAGCTTATTACTTATATCAAGAAGGGGGTGCCTTGGAAGTTGCATATTTTCTACCACACTCTTCAGATAGCTTGCGCTTACTTCTATAAAATGTCTTTCTTCTGATGAAGGTTTTCCTTTTAACTTATTTGCAGCAAATCTTTGCTAATGTCTTATCTAAACTGCGTTATGCTAATATTTTTTTCAGTAAATTTTTTGTATAAAATAAACGCGTTAACATGTTATGCTACGCCTGAGACAAGAAGCGTACGCTTTTATTTGGGTCGATTAGGTCGATGAAGCTCCTGTTTTCATTGTAGTCTCTGATAGCTTCGGGTTTTTGTTTTTCAGATCCACGTCATGACTTTACCTTAAGGATATTGCCTATAAGTTTTATGATCAGCATTAAAACACCATTTTATTATGACTACTCAGGAATTACTTTCCTAGGCAAAACTTTCTCCTTTTTTTAGTTTTTTTATTTACTTTACAACATCGTTTGGATTTCCCTTTCTGTTCCTTCTTAGGGTTCGGGTATAAATGAGTCTGTCTATCTAATAATTTGTGAGCTAATTCAAGACTTGTGTAGTAATCGTCTTCATATATTGTATGTCCACTATGGGGTGTAAGGAGTATCGCTGTAAAGGTATCACCCTTCAATGTGGTTGGTCGCTCTTCTCCTGTCATAATGAGGGGAGGAGAATCACCCCAATCGGTTCTCACATGGATCCTAACTTTGACTTATGGCTCCAAGTGCCATACCACGGAACGCTGCTTCGACCAGCAGGCTAAACTAAGTGAGGGTAACCAGATATGCTGATTAAAGTCACCCCAAGTCAGAGGCGGCTGAAAAAAAACAACTCACCAAGATGTCTAGTCCTACGAGATATTTTACTGGCTAATTCCTCTCTACATGCAAGCACCACAAACCAAAAGGCCCCTAGTCCTCAGCGGTTTCAAAAACCCTGGCCAAGGCAGCAGCCGGATAAGTTTAAGAACAAGGGGTGCTAAGAATATATGGGAAAAATCGGGCTGCCAACTTTACGTAGCTACATATAACGCAAGATCAATGACAAGCGTAGATAGATTAGAAGAGTTTCAATATGAATTGGAGAAAATAAAATGGAATATATTTGGAAAATCGGAGATGAGACGCTCGGGTGAAGAATGTGTCACCCTAAAAACAGGCCACATGTTAATATGGAAAGGAAACGGACAAAATATAGGAGGAACAGGGATTATTATACATAAAAGATTGACGAGGCAAATACAAACAGTTAAATGCATTTCGAACAGGTTTATATATATACAATAGTACAAATAAATAAAAATACAACGCTGAAATTCATACAAGTCTATGCCCCAACATTACAACACCAAGACGAAGAAGTAGAAGTACTCTTTGAACAAATCTCGAGAGGCACAACAGAAATTAAAGCCACCATCATCATAATTGGAGGAGATTTTAATGCAAAGATGACACACATATCGGTAAATTTGGATTAGGTAATAGAAATGAAAGAGGCAAAACACTATCTAACTTTGTAGAAAATGTAAAACTATATATATTATGAATAATTTCTATAAAAAAGACTTCTTGTTAACGAATAAGAAATATATATTCTAAGATGTAGATGTAGTGCATCAGTTCTCAACAGGCAGTGACCATAGAATGCTGAGAAGCAAAATCGAAATAAACGGGAAGTTAGAGAGAAAAATTAGATACTCAATAAGTGTTAGAACAGACGCCGAGCAAATAAAATCTAAGAGGGACCGCTACAGTTAAACAAAACCCTAGAGTAATTTCATGAAATACCAAAAAGTAATAGCTTAAGTGAAGAAAATGGCAAGATTATAACAATAACGAAAACAAGTAAGTAAAGTCACAAAAAATAAAAACCGGAAAAGGGAAAACTCTCAACAACAACAAAACAACTACTAGAAGAGATACGAGAACTTATAAATAATGACAAAAGAAACACAGATAAATACATAGAAAAACAAGACATACTAAAATATACACGAGACTAGTAGAAAATATAAAAAAAGAAAACAAGAGCCCAAAAATGTTTAGAAAAAGAACAGCACCAAAAAAAAAGAAGTTATTATATTGAAAGATCAACAAGGTAATGTAGTAAACAACAAACAAGAGATGTTAAAAATCGTAGAGGAGTCCTACATAGCCTTATACAAAACACAACAAAGCAAAAATGTTGTAGAATAAGAAAAACAGAGAAAAGAACAAAAAGCACAAATACTAAATGTAAATTCAGAAGAGATGCTCGACTTCGATATACAAGAAATTGATCACGCATTGAAGCAAATGAAAAATAACAAATCAGCAGGAGAAGACGGTATCCTGCCCGAAATGTTAAAGAAAGCACACACGGATTAAAACAAAAACTTGCAACACTATTCAATGTATGTTTGACCGAAGGTAACATCCCAGACGAGTGGGGGAATGCAATAGTAGTACTAATATATAAAAAGGGAGACCCAGAAGACCTGGAAAACTACAGACCCATAAGCTTACTATCCCAGATATACAAACTATTCATGCGAGTTTTACCAACCAAAATAACAAGCAGGATTCAGGAGAAAATTCAGTACTATGGATGGCATTTATAGATTTTAGAAAAGCATTTGATACAGTCGAAATAAGTGCATTGATGTCAGCAATGAGAAACGCAAGAATAGATCAAAGATAAATAAACTTAATTGAAACAATCTATAGTAAAGTCACCTTGAAAATAAGACTACACGGGTTGACACATAAAGTGAAAATACAAAGAGTAAGACAGGGGGACATCATATCACCGAAGATGTTCACACTAGTGTTAGAAGACGTATTTACAAGGCTAAGATGGCAAAATAAAGGGATAAATGTAACAGGTAAAAAATTCAACAACTTAACATTTGCTGTCGACATTGTATTATTTACAAAAGAAGAGAAGGAACTGAAAGAAATGATAAAAGAACTACAAAAAGAAGCGAGCAAGGTAGGGCAGCGAATGAACATGTATAAAACTAGTTAAATGACGAACCAACAAAATAATGAAGAATCGATAAAAATTGACGAGCAAAACATAGCAAAAGTAGAGACATACATATACATGGGACAGGTTGTTACAACCGGGAAGCTAAATCAAGAAAAAGAAATAAACAGACGAATAAAATTAACCTGGGTAGCATACGGTAAATTAAATACATCATGAACATGAAAATTTCAATACGACTAAAAACAAAAATTTACAACGAATGTATACTACCAGTTGCAACATATGGGTCGGAAACATGGATTCTAACCATAACAAACAGTGAGAAAGCTTCAAATACACCAAAGATCAATAGAGAGAAGATTACTAGGAACAACATTAAAAGATCGGAAAACAAAGAAATAGATAAGAGAATAGAACACAAGTCGAAGACATAATAATGAGAATTTGCACCCTGAAACGGAACCTGGCTGGACATGTTGCCGGACATAAGGAAAACTGGAGTGGAACGACTACAAGATGCATGAGGAGAGAAAATAAGCTCTCGAAGACCGCAACAACGATGGTACGATGACATAAAGAAAACAGCTGGACTAAACTGGTACCAAGTAGCTCAAGGCAGAGATGAATGGGCAAAAATGAGAGAGGCCTCTATTGAAAAGATAGAGTACGGCTGAAGAAGAAGAAGAGATGTCCACTGTCCAATAAATGTATTCTGAGTTCCATCACAATAGTAGTTGGCACATTGTCAGAAGTGTTATTTTTTTCTGGTCCGCAATATGTTTTGAAATCATAAGTATACCATTCCTCGACGCACACTCTAAAAATCTTGATTCCAAATTTGTGCGTTTTGTTTTTAATATATTGCAAAAAAGCAAGATGTCCTCTAAACGTCACTAAGGTTTCATCTACACAGATATTACACGAGTGCGTTATAGCTTTTTGGAATTTTAGGCTCATGCATTCTAAAAGCGGATTGATTTTGTAAAGTCCGCATTTTTACTGTTAGAGAAATGTCAGTTGCTCTAAAGAAGTTCAAAACGGTTACGACACATTACTGATTTTATCTCATTGGAATACAGAATATTATTCAACCGATAGGAAACTAATTTAGGCATCTGAACTAATCTGATCCATATCTACAGGCTCAGGAGATTTTCATTTCTTCAATATTAGTATCCTTCCAGTATCTAAGTGGAGCCCAAGGTAAAGATATTTTTCAGCCTTCTGAGCAGCGTACATATTGGTTTCTATTACCATTAGAGTTAAAAGTTCTTCGTTCACAAATAATGCAAAGGAATCAGATATTTATTTTCAAATTTCCTGCATAAACACCAAAATTGTTTAAATAGTTTTCTGGTACTTCACTCCAGTGAAGATCAGTAGGTTGTACAAGTAATTCATCGGATGAGAAAAAGCTACTACACTGAAAGTTTCTTATAACAGATTCGATTGTTTCTTCAACCTGTGTAGGACCACTAACATCTGAACTAATCTGTTCTTCATTCTCTAGCATATATCCGGTAGAAAGTTGCTGGGATGACGTACTGGGTGTAGTAGCTGAATCAATTCTTATGGTTTTAGGACTTTTATTTTCTTTTTTCGTATTGGAGACTCTGATGGAGACTAGTCTTTGCCTTGTAACTTTCCGATGAATATTTAAACGCTTCTATATCTCAAAAAACATCATTCATCAACGCTCACAAACGCAATTGTTCTTTCGTATTCACTTTTCTACAGCTTCGAACTTACCCATGCAGATGGTTAGAGTAACCTAAGCAAACGTGTGAGGTATGTTGCACCACTAATTGCAAGTGTTTGCCTGTTTATTCTTGTCAATATGCGAAACACGGATGCACCGCGCGGTCTCAGATTTAAAATGACGCACTTAAAAAATACTTAACGAGTATAAACAATTATATTACGTCTCTGATCTGTTTATGATGTTTCTTACACTTTAAAATAAAAAAAATTTGCCCCAAGTATGACCAAATTTTTTTGTAATTACGGCGGTCAAAGCGTTAACATATGTAGTTAAAATTAAAAATGATATTAAACGTAATACATTGCGTTTTCACTGCAGAATAACAATTACAATTATTAAAAAAAAATTTTTCTTTGTTAGATTTGACTAGATTATTTTAATCGATCTCAAGTTTCTATTTGTAAATGCTTTCATCAATTTCAAATTAAATATTTTCACAACTTTACACGTACATCACAATTTGATTAAATTCTGTTAAATTTGCTCTTTGATTATGACATTTTTCACTGTCAGTCTTCGACCGTTAGAGGGTGTTGTGATTTGTCATTTTCGAGGCAGTTTAGTAATATTTAATCTGTTAAGAATCTAGCTATTCTTTGCCAAATTGAAATAAAATAGAATTAGATTTGGCTTTATACGTTTATCAAACAGTTATATTAATAGGAGGCTTATGTTTGCGTTTTAATCTTTTGCACATTTCATAAATCTCAAGCAATTCTTACAGATATTACCACTTACTGAGGACGATAACTTTAATGCTAAGAATTTTTACAATTTAGAAACCGCTTTGTAGTGGGGTTTCGAAATTCAAGCTGGTTTTATATAATGAATAGTATTTCTTAAATACAAATTTAATGTCCCTTGAGAATATTGATCTTTGCTTCATGTACAAAAAGGAAGAAAGCCGATCTATAGTATTCGGATTTCGTCGCCTTCCAAGAAATTTATGAGAGGAAGATGTTAAGTTTAGGGCGGAAAATTTTAGCCGACCTTTCGACTATAAACGCATTTTCCGGCATTACTCAGTTAGTTAAATTTTTACACGAACCTGTACATAATAGTGGAATTTGGTTGTTTAATTCCACCATAAAGCTTAGAGACATTGTTAAATGTGAATTGCGGTCCCTTATGAGATGAATAAATAAATCAGAGTGAGTTTTTAAATAATTAGTGACGGAAATATAGAACGTCGATAATTCGGATTAATTGGGACCGGACCCCATCCGGATTATCAAATTATCCGTATTATCGAAATTACATTAAAAACGACCAGCAGAACTACATCATTCCTTTTGTGCGAGATTTAAGAAATTTTGCCACGCACAAAATTTACAGTTGAACTGGCATTAGTTTCAACAAGGTGGCGCCACAAGGCAGACGCCCATTACAGCTTCTCTGCGAGCACTTTGGAAACGGAATAATTTCTCGTGGAACGGACTTTGATTACCCGCCACATTCAACTGACCTTACGCCACCTGATGCATGCATTTGGGGTATGAGCATAGAGTCAGTATTCCGCTTTGATGATGTACCAATGGATATTGCAAAACTACGGCAAACAATAATAACTTATTTCCTATTTATGAATATGTTCAATGATCTGCAAAATTGCTATGAAGCTTGTTTACGTCGCAATGATGCACATTTTGAGCATGTAAATTACAAAAATTAATAATGTTGTTGTTTTCGGTAGGTACTATTTATTTTGGCGAATACTGTATGTAGCTATTTATTGCTGCAGGTACACAAATTTTAAACAAAACCAAACATTCAAAAAAGTTGCAAAGTTAACAAACATAAACACTCATTTAATGACCACTTTCATGGGATTTAGCATTTGCCACATTGGGTTCCACATTTAGGGAGAGATTGTTTTTCCTCTTCTGATTGATTCCTTTGATCCTTTTAGCTTGTTGTGGTATGGCAGCTGGCTGAACTTTGATTACTCCACGAGAACGCCTCAAAGGAATACTACATACCATGGAATTTAAAAAACTATCCCAGGCAATCCTAGTGTTATTCTTTTTAAAGCTTAAGTACAGAAGCAGCAGGAGTTCCAAATTTCTTGTAAGAGTGATTAATTCATAAAACGAATTTTCTGTATCACATTGGAATTGGCTTTCAACACCAGATAATATGTTATCTGTGATCCTAACGTGAGACTGTTCGACATTTTGGCTCTCAAGACACAATGAATTTGATGTGCTTGTATAATCTTATGCTTCCACGGCAACTATCCTCAGCTGCCTATAAACCTCTTTACTTTTAGCATTTTCTCCCAAAGCCAAGCGTGCAATAAGAAAACGATCATCAGTATTATTTGCTTCTGGGTCATAATAAAACAAATAAACCCTAGCTTGGTGCTTACACATTTTGTTCAGACGATCGATAGGGCATGTACAGCATCCAGTTTCGACATCAACCTGATATAACAAGTGTTATTCGGTCTCGCTCTGGACACTGTATGTGTAATTGTCAATTATTAATATCATTCCTTCTGTTAGATAGGAGGCGATGCACACTTTCTCCACGAAAAACGGTTGAATATATTTAAAAGATTTTTTGGAGGTATGACGGGGACCGTTTGAAGTAGAATTTTAAAATATTGCAGATTATACAGGGTTCATACAAAAAGAGCCATATCAAAATTACATTTTTTTAAATGAAACACCCTGTATTTTATGTCATTTATGAAACAAAGTTTTTAAAATTGTATACAGTACTGTATTTTCTATTATTGATAGGTAGAGTATAAGGTTTATAAATTAAAACATGTTTTCAAGCACTGTATCGTATTTTATTTACAGCAACATGTGTACAACGTACAGTAAAAACATCAGTTTAAAAAATCAGTGATTGGCTTTTGAACTGCGGTAGTGGTTCGTTTTTGCAGCTAAGTCCTTAATTCGTTTAATTGTGAAAAAGGTATTCAAGTGAAATTACTTCAGTTTCAAGACTTACCTGGTGAAACATCAGAACAGTTAAATAGTTATGTGTTTAATACTTTGAAAACCCACAATTTAGTGGACAAGTGTATTGGATTAGCTGCTTATAATACCAATACAAATTTTGGAATGAAAACAAAGGAGTGAACAACCTATTTGCAAAATTGAATGCTTCTCGTGGCAAACCTCTGGTTGGCATTGGTTGTGTTACACATTTTGAACAATTGTGTACAAAATGCTACGGACGTCTTACCAATTGTCGTTGAGGTTATTGTTGTTAAGTTATTTAAGCATTTCTATATTTATACAGTGAGAGTAAATCAACTTAAACAATTCTGCGACTTTGTTAATGTTGAATACAAAAAGATGTTATCATTTTCTAAAACAAGATTTTTAAGTCTGATGCCCGCAATTGAACGAATTCTACAAATGTACGAACCGTTGAAAGCATACTTTTTGTCTATTGAAAATTGTCCAATGATTTTGAAGCAATTTTTTGAGTGTCGCATCAGCGAAATTTGGATGTGGTTTGTACACTACATTGCTTCTATGTTTCACAAAGTCATATTAAAGGTAGAGGGTGACAAAATATGCGCAACAGAGGCCGCTCTAGAGTATTTCGATCTTCAAAATAAGCTTGAAAATCGTTTGAATGAATTATTTTGCCGCTTAAAGTAAGAGAATCCTTTTACAACTTGACAATTGGGAAGGTAGTTTAAACTACCGAGATGACTTCATCTCACAGGTTAGATTATTTTATTCAAATTGTGTGAGTTACTTGAAGAATTGGAGTACACATTTAAATGAATTAAGGCTCTTTGAATGGATAAATTTGAGAAACCAAGTTTCATGGAATCAAATTTTGTGTTCATGTGCTGCTTTTAAAGACTACTTGGGTTCGACACTGAATGAGGACGAACTCTTCGATGACGTTAGTCTATTACAAGCTAAACTGTCAGAAGATAAAATTGCCGAGTGGAACTCGAAAATATAGCTACCGAAGATCGATGGGTTGAAGTATTTAAATGGAATCAAGGGTCTGGATCAAGTGAAGATTTCAAAATTGTGAGATTTTGTGTCAGTTTATTTTTGTCTTCCTGAAAAAGTGCGTCAATTGAGCGACTATTCTCTAATATTAATAACTACTGGAGTGCAGAAAAATCGCAAATGAAAATATCGACACTAGAAGCTGTGATGCAAGTGTACACAAACTTCGATGAGACTTGCAGTGAAATGTTCCAGTTTTTGAAGACCAGAAAGCAAATTTTGGAATCTATCCTAAGCTCTCAAAAATACGATTGGCACAAAGGTGACCCCACTGATGGCGTTGCAGGCACGTCAAAATAATTAATAACATTACACATTTCTGCCAGAGTATTTTATGTGTTTGTATTTTTCTAATATAGGAATATAGGTACATATATTATGTACATGCATGTGTCATTAAAAATTATTTTATTTTTATTCTCATTTTGATGCTTGGCTATGTCACTCTACATTTAGTTCTTTGATTTGTCCGTTTTATCTATTCCTAATACAACTTTTTGTTACTTTTATTTCTGTACTTATTTTTCTGAAAATAAATATGGTCACCCAAATTATAAGGAAAATTGCATAAGGATTAAGTTTCGTTGCCCAACTTCGCCATAACGCTTAGTGACGTTATTAGACGAATTACTTCCCTTATGGGATAAATAAATAAAACAGTTATGAGAGGGTTTTTAAATAATTCGTCATGAAAATATTCTTTTGTAAATTACACTTTCAATATAAACATTGTTGTCACTGATTAAAAATTACCGTATATTGTGCATACGGATTTGTGTTACCATTAAAAAAATAAAACAGAAATTACTACTTTATTGTATAAATAACAGCTCTTGGTGTTAATGACTGCTAATTAAGCTGATCTAAAGAGGTTATCGAAGAGTAACAATTGGTTGCGGCAAATAAAAGTATTATTTAGTACCACGAAAGACAATTATGACACGGATTTAAAAATTTAGACGTTTTTCTGGGAGTATATGTTGTGCTGAAGTTAAATGATTACTGGAAGAAGGCTTCTCGGATACGTAGGAAATTGTTGTCTGCTAAAAATTGTTGCATTACGTTATTAGTTATCGAAACGGTGTAGTTTTATTGGGTTATTGTGATTAATTAGTTATATTGAAACCATTCGGTACTTGACAACTATTATATTTTTTTTAGATCATAAGATAGATAAATATACGTAGAGCAGGTCCAGATAACATATGACGTTTATTTGTAAAAAGGTCTAAATTAGTAACGATAACATTTTCAATTTTCTAATACACGTTAGTAAGGTCGTTGACATCCAAGAATCTAGTTAATAAGTTAGATATTTTATACAAGTTGAAAAACAGAGTAATTCATAAAAAGAATTTGATGTTTAAAGATTTGAATAAGCAATTCATTTACCATATCTACTATACTCCATTCAAGATTTAAATAGTGTAGTCTGTCCTTAATTGTACTGTTACAAAATTCACTTATTCATATAGGTTCTCCCAGAAAATGATTGTTTGTTTGGTTATTAACCCTGAGCTATTTTAGTAAGTTTAACATATAATTCACATATGATTCACAAAATTATATGTTAATACGTTGATAATATTTCTAAACTTTTAAGTACATAAAGTTTATTTAACGAGTGGTTGTTCATTAATTTGAATTCAAATAAATTTAATGAGCTTATGTAAACAAATATAATTGTACTTGTACCTATATTAACGATTGTGATATTTATTTGAGTGAATGTGAATTTGGAAGCAACCTTAGATATCTTCTTACTACTTTCTTACACCACAGTCATCTTCGGAAAGTTCAATCGGTCACCCTCTTATTTTAATAAGCCTGTGACGAACACTGTCACATTTAATGTAATAATTAATTAATGAATAAAAAATTGTCACTCGACAAGATTACGATGTTCCGAATTTATTCTTGTGTTGCAGAACACGCTAGTTCAAATCTTTAAAAGATGCGATTGTCCAGCATAGGTTAAGAAAGGAAGAGGTTATACTTATGATGAAGAAACCTATGGTCTGGGAACTGTGTACACGTGTAAAATAACTCCATTAAAATTCTCATCCCAAAAAAGGCGGCAACGGGAATCGAACCTACCTAACGAATACTACTAACTAGTGTGTCCACTATTATCTCGGTTACCATTAAGTTTTTGTGATAAACGCCCTGGTAAACTGATATTTATATGATTTGTGTCCAGTACTACATACCTTTTGTCAAAAAAATACCGGGGATTATTAAATAAAACAAGAACAATTTTCGTTCAACCATCAATATTTATTTAGTCGCCTTCAAATTACACCCTACTTGACACAATGTACTTACACCAGCACTTTTTTATACGCGCTTTACCGTATAGCCTTCACTTCCTACAACGAAGATAGAGTCACGTTGTTACAGTATTTTGAGGTATTAAGTTTATTACGCGTATCATTTTACACAATTTCGTATTTTACCGTACTTATAAGTGGTTTAGTGGTTTGGGTCGAGAAAATAAGTATTTGTACGAGGTATCATTTTTTGATATCTTACGAAGGTTAAAAATATAAATTTTAAAAATTTCAGAATTCCGGAAAATCAAAATCATGAATGAATCGAATGTGCCTATTTTATTGGTCTAAAACCATCTTCGCATTATTGCCTTCTTAATGAAACCTTTTTTGAGCACATCGGTTGGATGGTTTCAAAGTCTATAACGGACATAGGTAGAAACAATTTTTGTGTTTTATACATATAGATAAATATTTTTTCGTTTAAAAAAGTAATGGATGAAAAATAAATAAAGGTAAAAATATTACGTACGCGTTTGGTATTAGTACGGGTATGATCGTTAATGAATTGAATAATATGCGTGAAAGGAGGATGTTAAACGATAGCATGTTAAGTTTTAGTATGTTACATTTTTTTTATGTAAACGGAAAATTTAATAATATATATAAAGTTCATTTATATTGAGATTTTAGGGAAATGTTAATCGTCCTTTCTTAACAATAGCATTCGGTTAGGGGTTCAGTATATCCTGGAGTTGGAGGCTGAATATGCTGCCCCGTTTTGCGTAAGTGTTCCCTGGATACATTCTTGAGTGGTTAATTTTGAATTTATCGAGTTAAAAAGTCTGAGGTAATTAGTAGAAAAGGAAAATTAAGGACGGAGGAAGGATCTTTCGCTGTTGAGACGCGAGCCAGGATAGTGCGAACTTTAATAAAAATTACATAATTGCCATAAAGTAAAGTGCAATAGTCCTTTTCAATTACATAGCGCCGTAGTGGGATCTAGTATATACATATTATGTGCAGTTTAATTATTGAGGAAGATACTGTTTTGGTATGTTGACTGAAACGCCGTTACTGTAAAAATATTGATATATTGCGTATAAGGAAGCATAAAATTATAATCCTTTATTATGTATTGTAAAAGAAAACTGTTTATGGGAAATGAAGTCTCTGCAGCTACCCTCTCGAGCACAACTGTGTGTTTAGTGCTCCAGGCTATTTTGGTTACCTTTCTTATACAGAACTACTAGAGTAAAGATCTTTTTAATTTTTGTTAACGTGTTATGATGTAGTTGAATAGCCGAACCCATTTGATTTCTTTTGAATATTTCTTTATTAATGACGTGTAAAGGACTATGGCCAACTTACCGTATTTCATACAGGAAGTAGACATAATTAGATCATGAAATAATAAGGTGGTAGTAAGATACCATTGGCGTGCGTACGGACATATCATAACACATGTTTAAAGAAAAAAAACAGTACCCTACATGCACGATATTTTTCAGGGGTTTTAATATTCTTTTAATTAAATGTTCTTCATTTTTAAAATAATTATTTTCATTTTAAAACAATAAATTGAAGTAATCATGTATTAATTTATAAAATCAAAGAAATTGTTCAAAATTCAATACATAATTGGGCTCGAACTCTTAAAAAAAACCATGTGTGTTTTGAATTTGAGTACAAGCGGCCATCTTCCTTGTTAACAACCCCTCATTATTGTTGATCGGTGTATTGTAAACTAAACCCTTTGCATAACTCCAAAGAAAAAAATAAATTTTCGCGCAGAACACGCCAAACTGTTGCATGTGCAACACCTATATCATGAGTAATAGCCTAAACACTAGTAGAAGGGTTGACTTCTATTTGTTGAAGCGCAGCATCTTCGAGTTCCACAGTACGCGCTGAAAATGGGCGACCTGAAAATCCGTGATGTCGTAGGCTGCCAGTGTTTAAAACTAAGTTATTACTTCGCTCGTTGGTTAGGCAACACATTGTAGATTTTAAATTTAGCATCTTTATTTATCGCTCAATCTTCGTCACTGTTCGTTTTATATCGTTTTCCTCTCGATTTAAGCTTTGTTGGATGCAACACACGGCATTCCATTTTTTTCGTTTCGACTTTTACTATGTAAAGTTAAGTTGTGAATAAATGTTCAAACATAACATATTCAATTAGTTAAATATTACAGCCAGTCTCTCTAAAGCGGCTATGAATTCTAGAAAAGATACCTCAATACGAAACGACTTGTCTGGGAAATTCTTCTGCATACAATCACGAAGCTCTTCTTCCACTACATCCCGCTTATCCGCAAACAAGATGCATATCCGCAAGTTGTGAGCAGTAGAAGCAGAGTTGTATGTACAAAAAATTCCAAGGAGAGTCGTTCCGTATGAAAGTAGCTTCGCTAGAATATACCATCTTCCACAGGTACACACTGCAAGCCCAGATGACCCATATCGACGACGTTTTTATATTTCGTATATGTTGTTGCCTTGTAGGTGACAATTGAATTGGCCCTTATTTGCTTCCACCTCGTCTACCTGGCCACGAATATAAACAATTTTTGGAAGACTATTATTAAAACTAATATTAAGCAATGTTATTAAAACCACTGAAAGATATCGTGCATGTAAACAGTTTTTATTTTACAAAAACGAAGTGTCAGATAAAAAAAGGCAAGTGAGATTTTTTTTTCTCAAGGTTTCCAAACAAAATTTTTATTTTGCGAAAAATCAGTGGCGTACTATTTTTTCTTTAAAAATATGTTGTCATGTATCCGTTGCACGCCACTGGTGAAATTAAAATAGCATTTATACATAAAAAATGCGCCTTCATTAACTGTTAAAACGTGCAAAATTTTATTTAAATATCTCAAACGATTTTTAGGATATAAATAAACGTTTGATTTTGTACTAAAACTTTAATTCAACGAACCATTATTGTAATATGGTTTATATGGATAATTACCATTCTTTTTCAATGTACAATCAGTCCCTAAATTATGGTGCAAAATGTATTAAGCGCCATGTATAATATGTTCCCTCTAGGTTTAAGGCTGGTTAATAAGAAAATTAATGATAGTTGTGTATTTACCATAATTGGCGTCAATTCCAAATAAACGAAGTGCGTTTTCCAATGATGATGGACAAGGTGTGTTAAAATCCCAATTAAAATAAAATAATCAAAACTCTGTAAAAGATATGGCATAAGTATCTTGTATACATAACTCCCATAGTATATGTATCTCCATATACATTATACAAGCATTAGAAGATATGACATTAATTTCCAGAAACATCTCGTATAAACCAATAACCTTACAGAAATATTTAAGGTAGAAGAATTCCAAAATATCTGGCTTTCTCAAAATTCAATAGTTACTTGATTTATTGTTATTGAACTTTAATTTGATTTGTGTAGATAAAAGGCTTATATTTACTATCGATTTTTTAACAATCTACTTGACCTACTAAGATTGTTAAGAATAAAAATCCTTCTCATATTTACTCAGATTAAATGGACGAATGCATTTAGGTATTTTAATAGTGTTTAGATTTTAAATTAACACATAAACCAGATTTTATTAAAATCTGGAAAATTTAAACTTTATCTCGACAAAAAAAAACGAAACAACTTTTAAAAGTATTCGGTCGTAAGGTTTATATCTGGCATTTCTTAATAATTATTTTACCAAGACAGAAATTTAACACTTTGATGTGAGATTAACAACGTAAGCATTTAGAATTTTATTTAATTTACAATTCAAGAAAGTTAAAACCATTTTAGTAAAGGAAACCAATATTCAAAGAGTTCCGACGTTTCGCCTGAAGGAATATTTTGCTGTTAATACTTTGTTCTCTTTCACTCCTTTTACTAAGTACTTATAAAGACCGCTTCAGCTTTTAATTAAATGCATATATTTTATGTACTGCGAATTTACCCTTCATACACACAATTTTCATTTAAATATTTAATCCAATCGCTTGTATTGTTTGCTAAAAGTTTGGAAATTTCAACTTAAGAAGAAAGTTGCGAACACAAAAATCATTTAAGTTTGTAATAATTGTTTTAAATAATCTATTTTAAATGTGCTTTATCTAACTTTTAATCACTTTCAGTCTGTTGATTTATAAAAATGTGAAAAATTCCAACACTCGTAGATTATCTTTTGATTGTGAAACACCACATCATAAAATTGTAAAAATCCTTACTTCTGTTATTGTGATGTACCTAACTGTATATGTACATAGCGTCAAGGATATTAATTGATCGAAACATGTCAGGGGCGGCTAGTCTTAAATTCTCAGACTCGATCTTCCAACATCAATCGAAAACAAATGAAGTTATTGCATGAAATAAACCCTAGAACCATAAGGCGTCCACAACTACTCTGCGATCACTGTGGTTACTTTGTCTTTGTCACTGGAAATACGTTGATGTTTCTCATTGTTGCTCATTCATTACATTGTTGAGATTTATGAATGACCAGTATAGACTATATTGAATTCAATTTTTATGGTCCTTTACCGACGCCATCGAATTACAACAGTATCCGTTGGATAAAATTCCAGAGCTACATTATTTTATATATCCTACAAGCAAGGTTATGACCATACGCATGTTTTTTGGAGTGGATTAGTCGGGTAGTACAGGGTGTTGCACTCGCATGCACGGAACCACGCATGCACGCAGTAACTCCCATACGCGCGCCTACGCACATAAGCACACACACACACACACACACACACCACACAGGCACCCACCATACACGCGACACACCACACGAGCACACCACACACAAGCACCACACAACACACATGCGCACCACATACACACCTACACACGTACCCCCACACACGCACCTTCTCACGGACAAGCACGCACACACGGCCACATGCACACACGCACACATTCGCACACATCCCCACACACGAACAAGGTTTTTGTATTTGTGACAGTTTAAGTTTAAATCTTTTTCAATTTTAGAAGTAGCACTGAAAAGGAAGGTGAGTGTAGTACTGTTGCGACGATTTGTTAAATCATAGTGTTACGATAACAGTTTTATTTTCTTTATTTCGGTTGTTTGCTAGAAAGTAGCTATCGAGGTTTACGATATCGGTTATTTTAATAGCTTAATGCAAATATAGAAACTGTTTTGTGTTTTCAAGGGTTGGGTTTATTTTTGGAAAAAAATGTAATAAACCAAGTTGTTTTAAACTACCAGTACTGTATTATACGTATTTTGTGGTTTCATATTAGTTGAGTTGATCGGCCTATTTCCACAGTTTTTGCTTTTTGAGCGTGACGTTTCGAAGCGGATATATATATATATATATATATATATATATATATATATATATATATATATATATATATATATATATATATATATACAGGGTGAGCCAGTTTTTGTAGACAAACTTTAACAGGAGATAGAACACATGTTTCTAAAAGAAAAGTTCCTATAAACATATGTCGTAGAAGGCTTCGTTTCCGAGATACAGGGTGCTCAACCCTTTCGTAAACAGAACTTCTACGCCAATGACTATTTTTAAAAACTGTTATTTTCATTATGTACATACAGTTTAACAAAAATAATGTACCTTCTTCTGTTTCGAAATTCCTGTGCGTTTCCGAGTTATTTAGATTTTTAGTGTTTGATGTGGTACTAAGTTAAGTAATGTGCTTTTATGTGAATAATTGAATATAAAGTTTTTAATAAAAAGATATAATAAAACATTTAGAGCCATTTTAGTACCTAACGATCGTTTCCTTAAAATTTCAAATACATTTTCATTTATAAATAGGTAGGTTATCGGTTTTTTAGTATCCATTGTTATTATCCTCGTATAAAAGAAATGCATAATTATTATTGTTATGCGGTCAATACTTTCTGTATAATTATGTATGTATCAATTTCGCCATAAACATGTATGTAGTTTTAAGTGAGATTCTAATAAGTTATAGACCGCTGCTCACTTGCTCTCATTAAAGAGCCGCCACTGTATCAAGCCATACTCAAATACAAGCCTTTTGTAAATTGAAATCTGTTTAGTACACTAATTTTAACAATCCTTATTTATAATTGTAACAATACTTAATTAATAATTGTGAAATTAATAAGAATTCTTAGCAATAACGATTTATAAATAAATAACAATAACACTAGTATAATAAAATTAGATACTTTGTTCAAAATCTAAACCGTTCTTTTCAATGCACATTTCACAGCGACGTACAATAGAACGTCTTAAGTTAATTAAATGATGCACCCTTATTTCATTGCAAGCATCTCTGATCCGATTGTGAAGTTCTTCAAGTGTATTAACCGGAGTGGTATACACTTTTTCCTTCATGAATCCCCATACAAAGAAGTCAAGTGGCGTTAAATCGGGTGATCTAGGAGGCCACGCCACTGGACTTCCACGACCAATCCACCTCCCCGGGTAGTTATTGTTCAGCCAATTTCTTACATTTCTGCCATAATGGCCCGGACATCCATCAAGCTGAAACCAAGAATGTCCTCTTAAATTCAAAAGAATGTTTCCCACATATTAACATGTTCTTCTCCTAAAATTGTAGGAAATTTTCTGAATTTACACGTTGTGGCAAGAAATAAGGTCCAAACACGTGGTTGCCGTAAATTCCAATCCAGACATTTGTACTAAATTCATGTTGAAAACTTCTTGGCCGAATGGCATGTGGGTTTTCATGTGCCCATATATGCAGATTGTGAAAGTTTACGATACCACGACGAGTAAAACAGGATTCATCAGTCCACGGTATGTTGGATAAGAAATCTCTATTATTTTGAATGGAGTTAAGAACCCACCTACAATAATTAAGTCTTCGTTCGGCGTCACCTGGACATAAACCATGAACAGGTTGAAAATGATATGGGCGTCTGTGATCCCGTTTTAAAACCCGGGAAACTTTACTTTGGGAAATACCAAGAGCAACAGCAGTACGTCGAGTACTTGTCGTGGGGTTCCTATTAAATTCACGCAATATACCCTCTCCAATTCTATCTCATCCACGGTTGTTCTGTCGGCCCCCATGTACATTTTTCAAACCCTGGTTAACAAATCGACGATGGATACTCACAAAAACGGAATGATGAGGTTGTCGTCTATTTGGAAATCTTCTGCGATGCTCCTTAGCTGCGTACCTTGAATTCCCATTTGCGAACCCATAAATAAAATGAATGTCGGCATGTTACACTAATTAAAAGCTGGAAAGTCAAATTAAATAACTTTTGAACTTAAAAACAATAATTAATAACCGTGAAATTATTCAAGATGAAGCAAGTGTTTGTAAAAGTCAAACTGTCGTTTCAAAATATAATATTTAATACTTACTTGTTTTCCAAGGAGTATCATATTTTGTTGCAATGAAATAAGGGTTCATCATTTAGTTAACTTAAGACGTTCTATTGTACGTCGCTGTGAAATGTGTATTGAAAAGAACGGTTTACATTTTGAACAAAGTGTCTAATTTTATTATACTAGTGTTATTGTTATTTATTTATAAATCGTTATTGCTAAGCATTCTTATTAATTTCACAATTATCAATTAAGTATTGTTACAATAATAAATAAGGATTGTTAAAATTAGTGTACTAAACAGATTTCAATTTACAAAAGTCTTGTATTTGAGTATGGCTTGATACAGTGGCGGCTCTTTAATGAGAGCAAGTGAGCAGCGGTCTATAACTTATTAGAATCTCACTTAAAAACTACATACATGTTTATGGCGAAATTGATACATACATAATTATACAGAAAGTATTGACCGCATAACAATAATAATTATGCATTTCTTTTTATACGAGGATAATAACAATGGATACTAAAAAAAACCGATAACCTACCTATTTATAAATGAAAATGTATTTGAAATTTTAAAGAAACGATCGTTAGGTACTAAAATGGCTCTAAATGTTTTATTATATCTTTTTTATTAAAAACTTTATATTCAATTATTCACATAAAGCACATTACTTAACTTAGTACCACATCAAACACTAAAGAAACGCACAGGAATTTCGAAACAGAAGAAGGTACATTATTTTTGTTAAACTGTATGTAGATAATGAAAATAACAGTTTTTTTAAAAATAGTCATTGGCGTAGAAGTTCTGTTTATGAAAGGGGTTGAGCACCCCTTCCACTCCGCCACTGTGCAAGTTTGTGAACATTCTTATCGCTTGTTTTATGCCCCTTAATTAATAGACATTATCTCCCCAACATGAGAAAATCTAAGCATTCGTTTATGAGTTATAATCAAAATTTGAGAAAAAAAAATTATATTCAACACCCTGTATCTCGGAAACGAAGCCTTCTACGACATATGTTTATAGGAACTTTTCTTTTTAGAAACATGTGTTCTATCTCCTGTTAAAGTTTGTCTACAAAAAACTGGCTCACCCTGTATATATATATATATATATATATATATAAGCTCTTCGCGCATTATTGGAATCCATGTGGGTTTCATTTCCATACTAGCTTGACTTATTGGTTTTCTGCTAGTGCGATGTATTGAGTTTCCGACGAGTTGTGTTCTCGTCCTTTGCCACTATCTGTATGTTATCCAATTGGATGCGGTGGTCTTCGTTCGGCGATTCTTGATCTTCTGCCGGATTCGCATGGTAGGTTGTATACACAATTCTTGGAATTCTGATCTTCATTGTGTGGTTTGGTTTTGGTTAGTATTCCCTGAGAGTTCTGGTGGATTTGAAGGCAGTGCGTATCTTGTATTTGTTACCTATCCTTCGTATTTTCTCTGAGGTACCTTGTAAATATGGTATTTTCGCTGCATATTTAGGTTGTTCTTTTCGGTTACCCTTTTCCTGTTTAGGTTAGGTGTTAGATAGGGGTAGCCATTTGAGTGTTCTAGCGATATCTTCTTTTCTTTGTACATGTCCTCTTGTTTTGAGCATATTGTTTTTCTCAACCTTACAAGCATTTTGCCACGCCTAACCTCACGTTTTGTGGTGATTGGGGTCGTATTGTAGGTACCTCCCGTGTGGGTAGGTTTCCTGTATACACTTGTGAAAGTGTTGGCATTCCTGTGTACAAGTACATCTGGAATGGCAGTTTTGTTCTGACTCAATTCCATCGTGAATTTTATGGAGGGTGCGCAGCTATTTAGATGATCTAGGAATTCATCTAGCTTATGCTTGCCGTGTTGCCAAACTACGAAAGTATCGTCCACTTATCTAAGCCACAACCTTGGATTCTCTGTGAATTCGGATATCGCTTGCTCTTCATATATTGGTCACTATGAGTGATTGTGGGGAACCCATCGCCATCCCAAACTCTTGTTGGTAGAATTTGTCTTCTACCTGGAAATATGTAGTTGTAATGCATATTGTCAGAAGTTCCATTATTGTGTTTACCGAGAGTTGCGTGCGTTGGTCTAACATTTAATCCTATCCAGCTTGTCTCTTATGATAGTTAGTGCCTTATCGGTAGGCACGTTTGTGAATAGACTCACAATGTCGAAGCTTTCTTCGTGGTTTGGTTGGAAGTTTCTGATGGTTTCCACGAAGTGCTGCGACCATAGATTCGGTTTTTCCCGATAAAGGTGTCATAATACCTAGCTCCCAGTAGTCGTTTTTTTTTTATTACTACGAATTAGGATTGAATTCGGACCTGTCTTCTACCTGGACTGCGTTCCTCAAATTTATTTTATCTGTATGTACCTCTTGCTGTATCGTGGACCCTTTCTTGGTATGGGGGAGATATAAATATAAACCAAGTGGTGCTGATCAAAATTCTACCAGCCATACCCCTGAGAAGAGTTGTGTAGTATTCCCACCCCAACTCAGGTAAAGGATGTCAATATCAGTATTCAAGTTGAAGTCGAACGATACAGTCGATAATAAATATTTTTAAACATCGTTATTGCGTTTTATTCGTATATCGAAAAGAATGAACATAAATTTGGTCCAATCGAGCGGAATGTGACAAGTGCATCAGAATTATTATTTTATTAATCGCGACTGGTAAAATTCATTTCTTGCAATTTATTACTACTCTGCAACATGTTCTATTACTTCTACTCACTGCATAAGTATGCAGTTTCATAGGAGAGCATAGTTAAGGATGCGAGGTCACAAATATTTTCGGAGAAAACTGTACTGCAATTTACAATAACAAGTAAGTCATCCTTTTATTATAATTTCCTTGAAACAATCCTTATTTGAAAGTTGTTCAAATAATGTCGTATTTCTGTATTTATTCGCCTTATTCATTATTAAACACGAATCAGAAATCAGTATCGGTTGATACCACGGAATTATTATTTCATAATTACGTAACTGAATTTGATGCATCATCCGATATTGCTGAATTAAGGAGTGTTTAGGAAAGGCAAGAACAAATTGAGTGCTCGGAAAATTTGGGCGATTCAACGGAACGAAGCGAGGAATTCGCAAATATTTTCTTTATACTCACGGCTAAAGCACGAAAAATTATTGGAAATTGTCAGGTTTCGTCAGATAGTAACAATTAAGTTGCGCAAAATCAATCTTCCGATCAATTAATTAAATTACCCACTATGCATCTTCCGGAATTTGACGGAAGTTATGACAAATGGATGGGTTTTTACGACATATTTGACGAGTTAGCGGCAGTCCAACGGTTCTATTATTTGAAATCAGCTTTGAAGGGTGAAGCGGCGCATTCATTGAACTCATTAGAGGTAACCGATTCAAATTGCGATATTGCCTGAAATTTATTCAAAGAACGATAGGAAAATAAAAAAATTATTTATATTTTTGAATTACCTTTGGTTATTAAAGATAGCCATAAATCATTGAGTTCGTTAATTCATAATTATAACAAACATTTAAGGTCATTAACAAATTTAAAATTACCCACAGACAAATGGGATATTTTATTGATATACGTGTTAACCAACAAACTTGACAACGCTACCAAGCATGAGCGGGAAAAGGTGTCGTAAATAAAGTAGAGCTGTCAACTTTGGGGGACTTGTTAAAGTTTTTAGTAGAACTCTGTCACATTTTAGAAAATATGAGTGGTGATGATTTTCAGACGCAATTATTGCATAAAAAGGCCTAATCATTTAGCAACAAATAATCCAATCGCCGTTCATTGCCAATATTGTAAAAGAGACCACATGTTATTTCGTTGTCCAGAATTTTTAAAATTAAACGTTCAAAATCGGTGAGTTGAAATAAAAAATTTAAATTATGCGTCAACTGCTTCCGATCAAATCATCTTAATAATCAATACCGAGCATCTTATTGCAAAGAATGTAATAAAAACCATAACACGATTCTCCATTGATAAGACCTTTCAACAACCGGAAAGAAGCAATAAACCATCAAATCTAAGCAAAATGGAGGTCCAAAGTCATTCGACAGCAACCGAAGGGACAAATTCAATTCCCAAGCGCTACTCACAGGGCATTCATTTTCTGCGGCAAATTACGTAATCTTATCAACGCCACTATTCATATTCGGGGAGCAAGGGGTAAATTGATTTCTTGCCGGACACTGCTAGACTCTAATTCCCAGTCCAACTTTATTACAGTAAAGTTATTAAAAGAATTAGGTCTACAAGGATCCAAAATTAACATGCGCGTGGCTGGAGTCGATAAATCTGTAACCAATATAAGCAGGCAAGTAACAGCAGATATTAGATCACGGTATAATGGTTTTAAGCGAGTATTGACATTTGTAGTGGTGTGCTGGTAACTGGTAATGTTCCAATCAATGACATCGATATAAGCAGGATAAAAATTCCAGCTGGTGTTCAACTTGCCGACCAGCATTTTAATGTAGCAGGCAAAATTGACGTGTTGTTAGACGCAGGTGTGTTTTGGAACCTTTTAAATATAGAACAAATTACACTCGAACATCATAACGCTATATTTCCAAAAACCACGTTAGGGTGGGTATTCGCTGGTTCGATAATTAACCCTATTTCCAAACTAGAGATTAATACATTACACACGCATCAAGACTTGCACGACCAACAAGAAAAATTTTGGAAAATCGAGGAGTGCGAAGGTCGTCGTGATTTGACAAATGAAGAATTATATTGAGAAATTTCAAGATGGCCATTTCGATTTTGAAAACTTTCTTGATAACGCAAAGAGACGATTATGTTCATTGGAAAAACGATTTTCACGCGATTCACAATACAAGAAAGCGTACCAAGCGTTTATTCACGAGTACGCAGCCTCAGTCATATGAGTGAGGTGAAATCTGCAATAGAGCACAGTGACACCCATTCAATATTTTATTTACCACATCATGGGGTCATAAAAAACTCTAGTGCGACCACCAAATTTCGAGTGGTGTTCGATGCCTCTTGTAAGTCGACTTCGGGTTATTCATTAAATGAAAAACTATGTGTCGGTACTCACATACAAGACGACCTGTTTTCAATAATAATACCGCAAACACAACATTATTTACACGGCCGATATCGCTACAATGTACAGGCAAATTAATATTGCAGACGAACACAGAGATTTGCAACGGATTGTTTGGCGAAATTCCCACTCAGAACCGCTGCGGCATTACCGATTAAATACGATCACATACGGAACCGCACCGGCAACCTTTTAGGTGATGTCTGCAACAATTAGGTAATGAAAATACGCATAAATTACCTAAAGCAAGTAACGCCATAATAAACGATTTTGATATGGATGACCTCATTTCTGGAAGAAGCGATTAAAGCAAAATATGGCATACCATCAATCTTAAAAGGCCTGCGCCTTTTCCAACTAAGACAATGGTAATCGAATCAGAAATCAATTTTTAAAAAATCGGACGTTAAAGGCGATGGAGATAAATATATTGCTGACGACAAAGAAACGACACCTTTAGGCTTAGTGTGGAACACTCATGCAGATACAATCGGCTATTCATTTTTAGATAACGGTACGGAAAACAAAATCACGAAACGCACAATATCATAGAGTGCTGCTATGATGTATGATCCACTAGGTCTGTTAGGACCAATTACGATAGAAATTAAAATTATTTTGTAACGTCTTTGCAGGATAGGCTAGATTGGGACGAATCAGTACCCCTGCACATTTATACCGAGTGGAAGCGAATTTTAGGCAAATTGAAAGATATAGAAGGCTTACGATTACCGAGGCAGGTAACAATTGTAAATTACGCAAAATTAGAATTGCACGGGTTCTTCGACGCGTCCGAGGCTGCCTATGCATGTGTGTATATATTCGCAGTATGGACGAGAAAGGCAACATAAAATGTAATTTGCTTATGCGCCAAATTCAGGGTTGCTCCTCTGATCGAGATAATGGTGCCAAGATTGGAGATATGTGGAGCAGTTCTACTGGCCAATTTAATGCATAAAATTATCAACTACTTTACTGCAAAATTCGAAAGGGTCTGACAATCCTGCCGACATGATATCGCGGTTAACAATTGGTTTTGGCGGGACGGTCCCATGTGGCTTAAAGATACCACATATAAACTATAAACGACACCACAAATGAAGGAACTGCCGGAAACGAGAAAAAATAATTACAAAACCATGTTCTTTATCTGCATTAATTTAGAGTATATCTAAATGGCAAAAGTTATTAGCATATTCATTACGGTTTATTAGAAATGCAAGCACACACACAAAACCAATAAAATCATTGGAGAATTAACTATTGGTGAAATTAACAACGCTATGCGAAAACTAGTTTTAATAACTCAAAACCATTTTTTAGACTGACTTCGTGTAGGAGAAATGCTATCTAAATCATTATTAAGTGTAGAACACAGGTACCCCATCATTTTACCTTCAAAAAGCACATTGATAAATTTACATATTGGGGTAGAAGGTACACTCGCAATGATACGCACTAGATTCTGGCTGATTCTTAGCCGTATCACAATAAAAAGGTAGTTCACAAATGTGTGACATGTGCACGATTCAGAATGAATAAAGAAGTTCCATTCATGGGAGGTTTTCTTTGCGAGCGAGTTCACCCTTCAAGGCCGTTTTGCATTCAGCAATGGACTATGCCGATCCATTCCATATCAAAGACGGAAAAACACGCAATAGGAGAAAGTGTATTTGTGCCTATTCTTGTGTTGTGCTATCAAGGCCGTCACTTTGGAGATGGTGAGTGATTTATCTACCACGTCATTTCTAAATGCATTTAAAAGATCTGTAGGCAGACGGGGCATTTACAAGTCGATATACTCCGACAATGGTACCAACTTCGTAGGTGCTACCAGATAATTAAAAAACATTTTTAAATCGTTATCTGCTTTTGAATTGTCCGATTATTTCAGACAACATTCAATTGATTGGAAATCTATACCCAGTTGATCAGGGGCCGGGACACTTCACCGAATGCCCACAACGCGGACAGGATTTTTGATGGTCCATATCGCCGACTAGGGACACTACACCGACGGACACTACGCCCACAATGCCCACATCGCCGACAAGTCTACAAGGGACACCATGCCGACAGTTTCCACATCGCCGACAAGTCTGCAAGAGACATAACGCCGACCATGCCCACATCGCCGATCGACACTGTGTCGACAAGTGTATAAAGGACACTTCGCCGAATTTTTCTCTGTGGACACACCACCGACTATGTCCACATCGCTGACAATTTTAATTGCAGAATCGATCTCGGATAGCGTGATAAAGACGTATTAACTATCAAGTTAAGTCACTAATACTTGTTATTTTGATAAGTTTAGAAAATCGTAAATCTCTTTACGGAATTATGTATTCTTATAGTTTTTTAAAATTGAAACAAGGTTGGATATCGTATGAACGTTAAAACATTACCGTAATATCATGATTCTTTAACGTATAAGTAATTCAAGTATTACGTAATTAAATGAGTGGGTGTCTTTGCTCTGTTCTGGAATATGACGAATTTATAAATGTTCCTTAGCATCTTCACAAGGTATATGAGGCGCTCTTTGTTTCCTTAGAAGTAGAGTTGCTTCGTAATCATATATCATTTTCACGTGAGGAATCTCCCAAAAAAACCGAAACTACAAAATCAGCTATTCAACCTTCAAAAATAATATCAGCTGATAAATCTTGATTTATAATATAATTTTCACTTCTGAGCCCCAGAAAATTTACATTTAGTCAAACAGAGGAGACACCAACTTAGATTTCTTTTTGTTATTTAACGTGTACAGGATATGGTAAAGAAGAGTAATTCATATTTTATGAATTTAATGTTAAGGTGGTGCCATACCCTGATTATTGTAGCCTTAACAATTCATTTATTTTCTAAGATATGGGATATGAAATGTTCGAATACGCAGTAATGAGATTAACAGTATAAATTTTGACTGAATGCTAAAAAAAAACCGATCTGATTAACAGTTCCAAAGTTACATGTTTAGATATTTTTAAGAACAGTCTTGAAAGTTCAACTCTGATTTTTTGTATATAGATACATAAATGTGCTAGCCAGGGTATGACAAATTTTTAATAATTATAACAATTCTCTAATACCATGGCGTTCAATTTATTTGGTGGTATGATTTACACAGTTAGTTTGGAGAAATACAATACCTTTAAAGGAAAATATCGAATTCTATACAAACTCTATTGTTATATGCTCCTTACATTCTATTAAAAGTAATACTTGACTGTTCTATTAGTAATAGTGTAGAATTTTCTACTGTGACGTAAGAACGTTCAAAACAAAGTAGACCACTATATAATTATTTTTTTATTATTAACTATTTATAATATGTCAGTAACAAAGAAACCATTATAAGTACTTATATAGTATTATACAACATCTAAAAAATAATAAATTATGTCGTCACTACCCGAACGTATTGTGTAATGGGGGTAGGGTCAAGAGGGCATATTCCATAATATACGATGTGTCCCCATTCTTCGTCTGGTCTTTGTGGTCCCAATCCGTTGCATTGTCTCTGTGCATACCGTACACATACCCAAGTGGTTACAAGGTAACAAAAGGATTGTGGGTGGTTCCAAGTGACATACTAACCACAAAGCATACCGAACTCCTTCCCGAATAGATGAAGTAATAGTAACCCTTCCATTATCTTCTTCACTCTGGTCGTCTTCATCCACTACGTGATCTTCATTTTCGTTTATGGCAGCATTTTCTAAAAAATAATAACAGTAGACATAAACGATTGAAAAAAAACGTAAATAGAGGTTAAATTCGACTCAATATTATCAAGCTTAGTTTCAACGCATTGTTCATTATCCCGGGTAAAAATATTAGCACATAAGCAAGAGTTGCCAAATTATGACGTTAAGTAAATGCTTTGATTTATTGAAATTTATCAAAAATGCATAAGAACAACGTTCCACCCTCTATGATTGTCCCTTAAACGATAACATGGAATCACTTCCCAAAGGAAAATTAATAGATATAAAATGTGCTATCAAGTCAAGGATTATATGAAAAACGAAATCCTGCACTTCTTTATTAATTTAATTTAAAAAAATGCGCTGTTGAACAATTGACAGCAATTCTTTTTTGTTGGGTAGCTTTATGTCCCGAAAGCAGTTTGGAAGTATTCGTTTATTAGTCAGGAACAAAAAAAAGCTCTTTGTTATGTACATTTATATCGACTTTCTTATTTTGTTACTTTATGTAAAAAAACCTTCAGCTGCATTGGTTTAAGTAAATGGTTACGCCGTTGTTAGTAGAATCGCAAGTTGTGACTGTTAGAATCATGGGAACGACGAAAAAATGTCGCATCCATATTTAATTGAAATTCAGATGGAACATTTGCGTTGAGAGGTTTTAATAATAACTCCTCTTGACCTTATTCGTTGTAATTTTCTATAACAGCAACTTGAAACATTCTTTCAACGGTGTAGCTGACATATTTTAGAAAATCAGGGGCATCACTGTCTTCCTCCGAGAAGAAGCATATTTAATTCTTTGTTTAGTTAATCGGTACGACCTCTTGGGCAGTACTCAAATCTCTAGACCTTCCTCCGTGAATGGCCGAATTTTCCTGATTGTCACCGCCGAAACATATATTAGCAATCAGGTAAAAATACATATATTAGATTGAAATAAAATTTAATTGCAGGAAAGAATGTAATTGTTATTATGTAAACTACACATATGTAAAATGACGATACTTTAAAATTTCAAAATATTCATTACACCGACGTTATCCTCATCATCCAGGTTATAGTTGTAACAACTCTTTTTGTGTTGTACAAAATATACCTCAATTTAAGATCTTTCCTTCATGTAGTTCTAAATACAAGAAAATTTTAATTATTGAAATTTAGGTTATGAGGTAGGCAACTTAATTTTCATATCTTCTTAGTTCGTAAAGATTTATAATCCTGCTTTCAATTTATATCCATTTCTTATCTGATACATAACGCGTCTGCGTTAAATTATTCGGCTGATATCTTGTACGCATGACCTGATCATCTACTTCGAAATCCTCCATTTTCACTTCCGTTTTAATGTCGAAGCATGAAGCTGCTTCTTTTTGATTTTACCTAAATTTGTGTAAAAGCGCCCTCAATTTGGTGGTAAGAGATATTTTAATACATTTACATAAAATTAAAAGCATTTTGTTCTTTTTAGGCGTTTTCTTTTTTACGTATTTATACTATTTTTCTTTAATTATACGTTTATCATTAATTCAATTTACAACGTAATTGAATCTTAAGTACGCATTTGATTTTATAGTGGCGTACATTTTTCGTTTTACGATTGCAATTTGTTTGAATGGAACTTTTCCAAATAATGCAATACGAAGTGGATTTAACAATTTTAAGAAGAAATTTGTACGGATTTTTTAATTTAGTTTGGGGTGTGGCTGATAATATTATGTCAAGATTGCACCATGATGACGTAAGAATGACTTCATCCTGTTAACCTCTCCGTAATCATATTTAGATACCAGAGGTTGTCAAAAAGAAAAGTTTGTGTACAAAATTTCTAAGGTATTTATTTAGTGATTTATTTAGTATTTTAAGCATAATTTTAAGACCTTCATTATTTCATCATTACATTTAATTCAATAAACATAGTCTGTATATTGTTATTTTTTACATTTTTGTCAAGTCGGTTTAATTGTCCCGATAATTTAAAAAAAGACAATTTGGCGCCCGAGATAACTTAATTTTTGTACGTTCTTCATTATTGATGGTAAGTGGTAATTAACCAAATCATTTTAGTGAACCTACCCTGTTAATCACCGACTGAGTCTAAAGCACAATTATAAATGGTGTAAGGCATGTAGTATTTTTGGAGAATTCATTGACTATTTTCATTATTTTGGATAACTTACTTTTTATTATTTTAAAATTTATTATACGTTACACATTTTTATTACATAGTTCAGATCAAGGGTAAATCGCGGTGGAATTGTGGTGTAGAAATAAGTGGAATTAGTGGTATTAGTAGTGGAAATAATTTTGCAAATTACTGCATTGTTTTTATGGTTTTGATATCCGAATAGAGATCTAGCGCCCAATACAGTTCCATATGAAGTAGTGGATTTATTATAACCGCAATTGTTTCACACTTAAAGTTAATCGACTTTACTTACCAACTGAGACAAACTAATTAAGATTAACTCGGTTATTTGCAAAGTAAAAAGAATAACTTTTTTTTGTAAATTGGATGAAAACGAAAACATAACCTTAAAAATAAATTTTGTGGTATGTTACAAAATAAGTTTTGATGATTTATACATACCTACCTAAGTATATAATTTCTAGAAATCAATGTTTGATGACGACTCTTCGGACTACGAATGGTTTAATGATTCTTCCTTAGACTGATTTCAATTTTTTAAATAACGGCAGATCAAAACGCGTACGTGTAGAGAATTATCTAGGGGTAATTGACAAATACAGTGAAGAAGACTTCAGACGACATTTTCGGTTAAGCAGAGCAACTGCAAATTTATGTATAGGTAGGTAAGTTTATCGTTTAATGCACAAACAACTATATAATCATTGTGCAGATGACTTGGAAAATGGCAATGTTTTACCCACACATACCTTTGGAAGGGAAAAAATATGCTGCCGAAAAGCTTTTTACATTACTCTTTGGTACCTTTCCAATGAAGAGACCTACAGGCAAATTAGTGACAGATTTGACGTAACTGAAAGTACTGCTTGGACTGTAACCAGAAGTGTCGTAAATTATCTAGTGAATAAAAGCAATACAGTAATTACATGGCCTACTGAAGAAGATGCAATTAAGATTGAGAAAGAATTCGTAGCAAAGCAGGGACTGCGAGGTATCATTGGTGTAATTGATGGGTCACATATTTTAATTAATAAGCCGGGTACAAATCAACATGCTTACGGCAATCGGAAGGGAGCACATAGTATTGTACTTCAAGGGGTTGTGGATTGCAGAAAACGATTTATTAATGTATTTTGTGGTGAACCGGGAAGTTTGCACTATGCCCGTGTTTTTAAAAGATCAGCACTCTACCATCGCTTCACAGAGAATGATTTACAACTTAGTAACCATTTTCTAGTGGGAGATTCAGCATATCCTTTGCCTTGGTTAATAACGCCATACAAAGACAATGGGAGATTAACTAGCGAGCAACGTACCTTTAACTACAAACATTCGTCTACAAGAGTGATAGTAGAGAATGCGTTTGGTTTGTTGAAAGGAAGATTTAGGAGTTAAGATGCTTCGAACATAAAGATATTCAATATATTGTAAAATGTGTTGCACAACATCTGCATAGATGCTAGCGAGACATTTGAAGATATTGAGGATAGAACAATGAAGTAGCTACAATGGAAGAAAGTTTTAATCAGCACGGCAAGGGAAAAGACAGAAAAGAACTGTTTACGTGACATCATTTTTTATTATTGTATGATAACAATGTGCATGAAAAATAAAACTATCTCTAAATAACATAAACATTGAGTAGATATTTGCAATATTATTGGTTTGTTTGGTTTATTCCCGCTAGCTTTTCTAGTGCTATTACTTTTCTTTCATCCAACTTTAATTTTTGCTCCAATCAAGACAATTTCCATTCTTCTAATTCACTTTTTGTGTGGATTTTTGTTTGGAATATTTTTAATTCTTCACGGAGCTTTGCAAGATTACTTTTGTGTTTTAGTGTCCTTTTCTGTTTATCATCTTGACTTCGTTCTTTGTCGGTTTCCTTATTGGGATTTTCGTCAACATTCACTTCACCAAGGGCCTCTGAATTAATTAAACCTTCAGGAGTTGGTGACATGGGACTTCCCCCACTTTCGAAAGGGTCAATCGAATGAGGAGAAGAAATATTTGGTTCAGGCCCCAAAATTTCATCCAGTTGTTAAAAATAAAAAAAATGTTGGACACCTTCCACGTTTGCCTTTCGTATCCTTACAATTTTTACATGTTTTAATAAGATTGAGCCATTTTTTTACAGACTTCTGCCGAATATTCTGTTGACTCAACAAATCATGGCTAATGTTTCCCCATACATGCTTGCGCTTCTTTACATGGCGCAGATGGTCTTTATACACTTCAACAGTTGCTATAAGAGCACATGTTTCCTCATAGGTCCACGTTCGTCTTTTTGCATTATCTACTGCACTTACAGTTGCATCATCATGTTCTGGGATCGACTGAAAATATATGCAGTAGATTATCTGTTCTACATAGCTAATAATCTGAATACCTCATTTTGTGAAGTGCTTGTACCGCTATTAGTAGTGTCACTATAGCGGTTATTGTTATCTTGTCCAAAAACTTCGTACACTAGATGTTCCGGTATGTACATGAATTGCTCATCTACACAAATTATATGGATGTAAAAATAATAAAAATTAATGATGACTTACCTCCAATACGTTGCATAAGGATATCTCTGATTTCATTTCTTACATACAAATTATTACTGTAGTAAACGACATTAAAAGAATGCGTGGAAACGTTTATTTCTGCCACTACAAGACACGACTTCAAACTTTTTAAATAATAAACATATCGTACATAAACAAAGATGCTAATCTCAAAAGTAAAATTCCAAACTGGCTCAGTTTAAACCCAAGCAAACAGCAAGCTCAGTTGGGGTAAGGGGGGAGGTATAACTCCCACTTCAGTCTCAGTTTGTCTCACTTGTCCGAGATAAAAAATAACTTTTCTCAGTTCATAGCTGAGATTTTCACTTAAATTTGATAAAACGAATACAGCTTAAGCAGCTTTGAAAAATTGTTTTACTGTAGGTTTAATTGAGTTAAGATGGATTACAGCCAATAGCGGGAGCCGTTAAACTGTATATTGACTAGGCGTCGGTAAAAACTTAAAGCGTCAACATGAATGGGTCTATTGCAAAGATATCTTAGTTAATAACTAGATAAACAATCTTTGACACCATGTATCATCCGAATTGAAACTGCGCATGGGGGTATTAGGAATTGCGCGCTGGTGAATACAGTACTGTGTAAACATAAGCAGCCGTGTGTGCAAGAAGGCAAATAGTTGTAATTATATAATTATTTGTGACCTCACTTGAAAAATTGTAGATTTTCTTTTAATGTTTTGCTGTCGTTTTAACAAAAAGGCACTATGCAGCTTCTCATACTTCACTTCTACTAATAGTAAACCCGAAAAGCGCGAAAAACCAAGGTTAAAGAAACGCTTTTTGACAATTATTACAATTGATATCAAAAATTGAACTTGGCAATTCTAATGATACGACTGCGTATGTCCGAATACCCTGAACTCGTAAATTTTCACATAATTTTTTTTAGCTTTCAGAAGAGATTCCGTTCAATATAAATCAAACGACTGCATGGGTAGAAGCTGAGTCGAAAATTAACATGAAAATTCTGGCAAGTGTAAAGAATATGTTAGAAATGAACGGTTTTGTAAATGGTCATGTAATAGGTAAAATTAACAAAATTTATGCCACAAAACCGCAAAACTTTAAATTCCTGATTGGGCATCGGGAAATAATTAAGGTACTTGTGAATTATTTTCATGAATAATAACCATGACAAACTAAAAACAAAAATAAGTACGAGAAACACCACGACAAAAAAGCCAGAGTATTACAGTCAGAGAAGCACAACATCTAGTGAGGCGTCAGTACTAGAAGTTGACTTTGAGAATGCTTCGTCAGATGAAGACAACAACAAAGTCTTTGACACTTTAAAAATAATAAAAATCAATAAAAATTGGTGGATCTACTCCAACTTCCAAACACATCTTAATGAAAAGCATATTTTGCGATCAAGTAAAAGTTCTAAAAAAGCAAACAAAGTGACATCCAAATCCATCGATACGTATTCTAACAAGTAGCTATTGAAAAAATTAATATTATAGATATTACTATAATTCCCCAACCGTCTATATCTACAGACATAGATTACTGTAATATTTCAAGCAAATCTTCGGCTATCCATAACAGCACAGAACAGGTTCGAAATAAAAATATCTTATCAGGTATTGAGAATCCTAATGACAAAAGGACAGAAGAATGGAAAAATTCCAAATATCAACAGTTAGAACGATTAAAAGGGCAAGGGAAAAGTGTGTAATCTCAAATATATTGAACACTTCTTACAGACTATTGCTGATCCGGATATTATAAATAAAGTCCTGAGTAGTATACCCCATAACACTTACTTTGGATGTAAATAAACCCGACTCTGAAGAGAACTTAATCATTTTCCTAAAAAATTAATATCAAACGCCATGGAAAATTCGAAACATACAGATAAAAAATTTTTGTAATCGTTACTTTTAATACATAAAGAGAAAAGTGGTATATAACTAAATATATAAACTTTTTATTTATGTATTTAATTTGACATTTGTCAACAAATATTTCAAAATTTAATTTTTTCTAATTTTATGTGAACGATTACAAAAATTTATTCAAACACGTGCGCTGTCACCTTTTGGTGCTCGGCCATATATTTTATCCTCGGCTACGCCTCGGGTAAAAAGAATAGCCTCGCACCAAGAAATGTAAACAGCGCACTAGTTGAAATCTACTATTTTTTAGGAATTTACTAAAAGATCTCCTTGTACTTATTCTACACTGCTGGTAGACTTGGTTATGAAACTTTGCAACTAAATCTAAAATCAATCTTGCCTTCAATTTCGGCACTAAACCGTTTCGTTAAAATACGCGGTTACTTAAGGCGATGCGAATCGTTTCTTGGTTAGGTACATTAGAGTATGAATCGAAATTTGGAAATAATTGGAAATGGTACTTCATGGATACAGAAAAACGAGCGAGTCTCTGCTTTTTCAAGATCTTATACATATTTTAACTAAATTAATAGTACGCTGTTTAAAATCAATATTAAATTAATCATAGGTAACAGCCCAGCCACATCGTTTCCAAAGACAAGCATCTACTTACTACATCCGATCTAAAGGCAGAAGATAAAATGAATTTTTATCAGCAGAGAAAATTTATTCTATTAGAGTGCTTGAACCATTAAAAACAGTTCCCAATTCAGAAGGAACTGGAACTTATTTAAAAGTCATGAACTATATAATATCAACGTTTCTAAGTGATAGAAAAACAGAAGAAGTGACACTGGGTGACAGGATTTATAAAATTTGGTTCGTAGTATTTCTTTTGCGTGTATGTCGATCCTTTATATTACACAAAAAAAATGTCATTGAAAGGAAACAGTATCTCTTCGAATTGCTATAACTGTATAGAGCTAAACGCCCATAATCTAATAAAAGTTGTTTTATTGTTTAAATTTAAAGAAGAAGATCGAGAAGAAGGTTATTTACAAAACGACATGTTACATTTGCCACCAATGAGTAGTGTACCAAGTGAAATGCTGTTTAGAGCTGCAAGATCTATGATATAAACGTATTCGACAATTACAAACTTTAGTATTAGAGATCTTTTGCGTAGAGTAGACCGAATTAATATAGTTAACAATATTATTGGCGAAATGAACTTTGATTCTTTATTTCCCCGAGAAATAAAGACGTAGAGATTATTAGCATATGATGACACAAGAAGAAATAGTATCTGTTGATATAGAGTCATTAACCGGAAAAGCTATGAATGATGCAAAAAATGAAGCACTCTTAACGGGAATGAACGCTGAAGAAAATAAATTTTTGGGAACTGCTTTACAAATGATCGTAGATGAAGATATCGATTATGACGTAAAAATTGATGAAAGATCTCGGTAAACACTCGCAAGAACATCATGGTGACCACAACTTAGGTGAAGAAAGTAGTAACAAAATTCAAGAATCACTTGATCACTATTGCTTTAATAAATACTGTAGAAGACAGCTCTCCATATGTTGAAATAAAGTTAAAACAAAAAACAGTTGTAAAAAAATCATCTTATTGTTGGTTGCTATCCGATTCAGATGGTCGAGTAAGCAATGATCGTATTAAAAGGTTTATTATAGGCCGAAATGAAAAATATACTTCTAAAAAAGTTGTAAAATAAAAACTAGAGAAGACACATTACACAATCACAAGTGAGATACACGAAGAGTCGGTGGAAATCAACCCTTCCGGTACACCTGATATTGAATCTCTTAATATATTATTAGAAGAATATTATGCGGTTGCTTATGAAAAACAATCGTTAATAGGAAGAATAATAAAAATTCTAGATGAAAATAAATTTAAGGTCAAATTCTTAAAATCAAATTTGAGCGAATTTGTTTGGCCAACACAAGAAGATATTGACATTGTTGATAAGAAACATACCTTTTACGGACCATTTAAGCTCCTCGGTGTAGAACTTTTAATTTAAATAGGACTGATTTAATTAATATAAACAAAGTATATAAACTTACCAAAGAATAGTCTTGATGTACGGGATTTAACTAAGAAACACACCGTTTTTATGTAGAACTTTCTGTAAAAGAAATTTTATCATAATTAAATAATATTTTTTCGTTGCTTAGATATAAGAATGGAATTCTCTATGTAAAGATGAAAAGATGCCAAAAAGTTGTTTTTACGTTATTAAAACCTTATATTATACCTATATGTATGTTTATTAAGTTTTTCCTTTGAGGTAGGCATAATGACACATTTTTTTTTCTTTAGTTTATAAATTTTGTTTATTATTATATTTAAAAAAATACTATATGTAACGTTTTATGTATTTTCAAATTAAGTTTATAGTTATATCTACTTCTATGAAAAACTATAAAATTTGAAAATTTAAATTAATTATTTTGTTACTTAGATATATTTACTAGTTACACTTCTGTAACAGAAAAAAAAATACAGGGTGTCCCAATGGTGCGTATTCGGTCGATAGCTCCTTAGCCATTAAACATAGAAGATAAGTTTAAACACGAAAGCTGTCTATTTTTATAAGCTGCATAATCTAAAAATAGTATGGTTTCGACAGGGTGTAATATAAAAGGCGGTACAATATAGAACTTTTGATTTTTAAATAGAACACCTTATATATTATTTTATTTTTCGATTCTCCTTATAATTTTACATCTTTTTTATAAAATTACTTACAAGCTAAATCTTACAGTTTTGAGATATTTGCAAAGTTAACTAAAACTGACATTTTTATGTAGTAATTCAAGTAGGCGTATCTCAGTTATTTTTAAAGATAAAAAAATAATCTTTGGTATAGAATTTATTCATACATGAGCTTACTTTAATCTATTGTCAAAATTGGATTTCAATATACACGGTGTAATTCAATAACAAAATTTGAATATCTTTTAAATGGCACACCTATATTTTTTAATTTCGTCTATTAATCGGCTTTCATTTATTAAATATTCTATCTCTAATAGTTTCGGAGATATTTAAGTTTGTTCAATTTTTTCGTTGATAACACTGAAGAAGAGTAAAATTAGTCGGTCAAAGTAAGCTATGAATACATAAGAAACTAAAAACATATTAACTGAAATAAAAACACTTAAAATTATAATAAATGATCAATGTGACCACCATTTTGTTGCTGGCAAACATAAAGTCTTTGAATAAACGGGTGATCACAAAAATTAATTCAACAACGTAAATTTGAAAATGCTATATCTTCCTTTTTAATTAGCACACCCTATATTTTTAACGCCTTGGCTTCGTCTATTAGTCGGCTTTAATTTTTATTAAATATGTTCTATACCTATCTCTAATAGTTTCGGAGATATTTAGGTTTGTTTAATTTTTTCGTTGATAACACGAGTAACATTAGTCGGTCAAAGCAAGCTGTGGATACATAAGAAACTAAAAATATTAACTGAAATACATAAATTGTAATTATAATAAATATTGTATGAAACCACCATTTTAAGAGATATTTGAGATGTTTTAAACGATTCATCGTAAAATTAAACAATTTAATCAAAAGAGCGCAAAACAAAAGATGAACGAAAACAAATGAAGAAATCAAACTTGTCAAATAGTGCTAATATTTGTATAGTATTGTATATTTACTTCCTAAATTAAAAAATGAATTTTTCGAAAGAGGAACTTGTTAATATGATTTACGTCCTTGGTGAAAGCGATAAAAATTGTCTTTTAGCTCATCGAATTTCCAAATGCACGACACCCGCAAGTTTCAGCATTTGCAAGATTTAAAGAGCGTTTCGAGCAAACAGGCAGTATTCATTACGGAGACAATTTAGAACGACAAAGAACCGCAATTAACGAAGGTAATGAGCATTTAGTTCTTCAATCCGTGATTGAAAATCCTCACGTTTCTTGCCGACAATTGGAATTAGAAGTTGGAGTTTCAAAACATCAGTTAATATTATTATAAAAAATAAATATCATCCATACCATGTCCAACTTGCACAAGAATTAGATGAGGATGACTTCGTTAATAGATTAAACTTTTGCAATTGGGCCATAAATAAAAATTTAGAAAAACCCAACTATTTTAGCACGATCTTATTTACTGGTGAAGCTACTTTCCACAAAAATGGATACGTTAACAGATATAATTTCCATTATTACGATACTGAGAATCCCAGATTTATAATTCCTGTTGATCATCAACACGCTGGTCACTTAATGTTTGGGCCAGAATTATTGGGGAAAGAATTATAGGACCATATTTTTTGAAAACACGGTCAATGGAAATTTATTGATTTACCTTTACAAACCCTTAGAGATATGCAATTAGATGGCGCTCCTCCGCATTTTAGCAGAAACGTTAGAAATTATTTAAATATCCAGTTTCAAAACAAATGGATTGGAAGAGAGGGCCGATCTCCTGGCCTGCAAGATCGTCTGACTTGACAAAACTAGACTTTTTCTTTGGGTTGGATTAAAGAAAAGTCTATCAAACTCCTCTAACGACTGTAGATGATATGAAGGCAAGAATTAGAAACCTCGTTACGAAAAGTAAATTTGCCGTTTATTCAAAGACTTGCCAGCAACAAAATGGTGGTCACATTGAACATTTATTATAATTTTAAGTGTTTGTATGTCAGTTAATATGTTTTTAGTTTCTTATGTATTCATAGCTTTCTATGACCGACTAATGTTACTCTTCTTCAGTGTTATCAAAGAACAAAATTGCACAAACTTAAATATCTCCGAAACTATTAGAGATAGGTATAGAACATATTTAATAAAAATTAAAGCCGACTAATAGACGAAGACAAGGCGTTAAAAATATAGGTGTGCTAATTAAAAAAGGAAGATATAGCATTTTCAAATTTATGTTGTTGAATTAATTTTGCCAGCAACAAAATGGTGGTCACATTGATCATTTATTATAATTTTAAGTGTTTGTATTTCAGTTAATGTGTTTTTAGTTTCTTATGTATTCATAGCTTGCTTTGACCGACTAATTTTACTCTAGTATAGAACATATTTAATAGAAATGAAAGCCGATTAATAGACGAAGACATGGCATTAAAAAATACAGGATGTGCAATTTAAAAAATGAAGATATAGCATTTTCAAATTTATGTTATTGAATTAATTTTGTGATCACCGTGTATGTTCAAATCCAATTTTGACAATAGATTAAAGTAAGCTCATGTATGAATAAATTCTATACCAAAGATTATTTTTTTATTTTTAAAAATAACTGAGATACGCCTACTTGAATTACTACATAAAAATGTCAGTTTTCGTTAACTTTGCAAATATCTCAAAAACTGTAAGATTTAGCTTGTAAGTAAGTCTTATAAAAAAGATGTAAAATTATAAGGAGAATCGAAAAATAAAATAATATATAGGGTGTTCTATTTAAAATCAAAAGTTCTATATTGTACCGCTTTTATATTACATCCTGTAGAAACCAAACTGTTTTAGACTATGAAGCTTATAAAATAGACAACTTTCGTGTTTAAACTTATCTTCTAAGTTTAATCGCTAAGGAGCTATCGACTGAATACGCACTATTGGGACACCCTGATATATATATATATATATATATATATATATATATATGGTAGGTAATGCCTAAAAATATATGTAAATCACTATAATCTTTGTACCGAGCATAATAATTACACAACCTTACTGAACAGCCGTACTAGTTAGTACTTGACTACTGGCAGGGTGCCGTGGACGGGTTTTAAATGTTCCATCGATGTGCACCTCCCTAGTTTTCTTCATTAACTGGAACCAAGCCTTCAGCCGAAAATATTATATAAAGGATTTCCTGTTTCTGATGCAGAAAACAGAAAACCTCATTATCTATGTATCCATATCTTGAACTGTGTTGGCAAAACTCTCCAAATTGTTGTAGGGTATCAGGCATAGACGGTTGAACCTGTCGGCATTCAAGCCGCATACACTCCGCTGGAGCAGGGAAAGCTATTTTGCTGGCGACGTCACGAGATGCACTATAATAACGTAATAAAGGTACGTGGTAAAATAGTATACAATAGTTATTTATATGGATACATACCTGTAACTTTTTTGCACAAAAATAGTCTTAATGTCATCACTTTTCGATGCAGCTTCCTTCACCATATCATTTGTTAAACGAAGGGATTTTTGTTTTGCCACATCACAAAGGTGATTTGAGGCCCTCACCAAGTTTTGTAAACACAAGCTCATAACAACAAGCTCGTGCCGGGCGATAAAAACAAATCTAAGTTGGCGTCTCCTTTGTTTGACTAAATGTAAATTTTCTGGGACTTAGGAGTGAAAATTATGCTTATAAATCGAGATTTATCAGTAGATATTATTTTTGCAGGATGAATTGCTGATTTTGTAATTTCACTTTTTTGGGAGATTCCTCACATGAAAATGGTATATGAATATGAAGAAACTATACTTCTAAGGAAACAAAGAACGCCTCATATACCTTGTGAAGAAGTTAATCATATTCCAGAACAAAACAAAGACACCCTTAGTCAAGAGCAACATTTAATTACGCAATATTTGAATTACTTATAAGTTTAAAAATTATGATATTACGTTAATGTTTTAACGTAACCATATTCAACCTTTTTAATTTAAAAAAAAAATAAAAATACATAATTCCGTCAAGAGATTTACGATTTTCTAAACATATCAAAACAACAACCATTAGTGACCTAACCTGATAGTTAATAAATCTTTATCACGCTACCCGAGATCGACTCTGCGATTAAAATTGTCGGCGATGTAGGCATAGTCGGCGATGTAGGCATAGTCGGCGTTGTGTCCACAGAGAAAAATTCGGCGAAGTGTCCCTTGTACACTTGTAGACGATGTGGGCACTGTGGGCGCAGTGTCCGTCGACAATGTGGGCGTTGTTCCTTGCACATTTGTCGGCGATGTGGGCACTGTCGGCGTTGTGTCCCTTACAGACTTGTCGGCGATGTGGGCACTGTCGGCGTAGTGTCCGTCGGCGTAGTGTCCCTGGCCGGCGACATGGACCAACAAAAAATTGTGTCGGCGTTGTGGGCATTCGGCGTAGTGTCCTAGACCCGCCGATCACCTCAGCTAAGTTCATTCTGAAAGGGGTTATAGGAAATTCACATCTTACGTTCGAACAATTAACGACGGTATTTGTACAAATCCAATCAATCCTTAATTCCCGTCCCTTAACCCCCATCTCTAATGATCCTAACGACTTACTCGCCTTGACTCCGGGTCATTTTTTAATTGGAGACGTACTAAATTGCATACCGTAAGAGAGTGAAGTACAAACACCTGAAAATATATTAAACCACTATACGCGACAACATCAAATGTACCAACAATTCTGGAAGAGATAGACAGGCGAATACACGCACACCCTACAATCTAGGGTCAAATGGAAGACACAACAGCCACAAATCAAAATTGAAAGGCGAATCGACACCTCCGTTATTGTGGCCATTGGGCAGAATGGTTGAACTGCACCCGGGTGCCGACGGTACAGTACTAGCGGTGACAATGAAAACTGGTAATGGGCTTGTGCTTGTGTGGTAAAATTGTACATTTTACCAGTCAACGTTTAATAGCAACAAACGTTAATTTCATAGGATATAGTATAGTTTTCGTTGTGTACATAAATTTCAATCATACATTTTCTTAATTACCAGTACAAAACAATTTAATCATCATGTGTATTATTTATACACTTAAGTTTATTGTAACAGTTCATGTAGGTGCTATTATATTCTTTCAATGATGGGGAGGGGGGTTTGTTCAAATTTTTACATGTCCTACCCCTCCCTGAGAAGAGTTGTGTAGTATTCCCACCCCAGCAGTATTGAGTATTTTTTAGTACCTGTATTCAAGTTAAAGTCGAACGATACGAAAAGAATGAACAGGTTCCCTTTTCTGATTATATGTATATTGCGTATATGCCTACGGATATACGTAAGTGCTTGACCGACCGACTGATCCTCCGGCTCAATCTTATTAGCTGTACGGTACACTCTTTAGTTTTGGGGCAGCAATACCGTTGTGCACGTAACAACACTAATCGTGAAATTTTCAATAAATGGCATTTTTAATGAGTCTGTATGCTGCGCCACCTAACGGTTGAAGCAAGAACTTCAAAATAATTTCAGTAGTTTCTCAAATTTATCATAATTTTTTTTTCCGAACGCTCTGCGATGAAAGGGTGTTTAGAAATAAACGTGTAAAACCTTTGAAAATATGAGATCGTTTTTTTTTCACGAAAACAATACTCGCGGATAAGAAAGTAAAAATCTAATCTTTGTCTTCGGAGTGCTTACACCTATTATCACAAGAAGATTTAAATCAAAGCTTTGACACTTACAGAAAAACTAAAATGTAGGTAACACAAATTCGCAACTAAGATTCATGAATAAAATGCTTTCAAATAAAGTAAGTATTAATTTTGAATGGGATGTCAAACAGTCAAGAGTACATCAATTTAATAAATTTGCAAGACTGCATTAAAATACCATTGAAAATAATTTAAGTAAAGAACGGAAATGCAGAAGCTAATTTAAAATAAAATGTAATCGCATTTGAAGTATGTCAATTTAAATGAGCACTAACTAGAAGAAACATCCTTACATGGTAGGGATTAACAAGGAGAATGTAGGAGATATTTAAGAAAATTAATTTTTATTATATTGTATAAAATCCAATCAAAATTCTCATTAGGGAAGAAACCGAAAAGATAAGCGATCATAAAATAAATGTGTAATAAAGTGGCATAAAATTACATACTTAAACACGGTGTCTTTTCTTAAAGTTTCTGTAGATGATGACACAAGATGTCATGTATTTCGACTACTTTATGTACACGTTGTCGGTTTTTCAACAAGCAGATGCTACCACGAAACTGATAATTGGACTATAATAAGGCTTGGAACGTGTTTCGAACATTTCCTGTACAAACAAACGTCAAGAATAATTAACTTCGTATTTTTAAAACATTCGGCGACGTTGTGCCCAAAATTCAATAATATGAAGATTATGAAGGTAGTCAAACACCCACCTTAAACATAAAAATTTACATAAAATAATTATCAATGTCGAGAAAAGAAGTTCTAGTTTTGGCTTATTAATGATACGCCACTGCCGCTTTTTTTTATTGTTTAATCCGCGAATTAATAATATACGCGTCATTGAAATTAAATTCTTACGAAAAACAAGATTATGACTTCAAAGAAACAAATATTTATTATAAATTTTGATTTTAATAATAAAGTACCGGCTAAGGATTAACAAAGTTGGCGTCTGTACAAACAAGATGGTTGGAATTTTTTTTAAATCTATTTATAATGGTGGCTAATAATTTTCTACTAATAACTTCTTAGAACTATAAAATTAATATTCGCTTAAACAAGTTGGTTACATTTTTAGATAAATCTCATTAATTGTTTTTAATATGCATTAATCACAGAAATTGTGGTTAAAAAATGCAAAAAAAAAACGTATTTAACCATTTGAATAATTTACATTTGAAGAGATCTTACTTAGCAGAAATTTAAAGGAATTGCAAAATTATGAGCTTTCATATTCGCTAAAGTTAATTTTAACCTTTCCGTGTTGAATCTGTTAAATATATTCTGACTTTGGGAGGAGGGTACTATAATCTATTTTCTCAATTTTTAAGCTAATCCTATCTACAAAATTAAAACAGTAGTTATTTTAAATGCGGCAATTAGATGCATTCTTTTTTTAGAACAATCCCTGTGCATGTCGTAAACTTTAGTGGTCAAAGCGAAACACAGCAAATGAAGAGATTTTGCATTTCTTTATCCGGAGATCCATTATTCTTGTGCATAGTCGTAAATGGCGCTATAATTAAGAAAAACTCGCAATGTTATCACATTTACTTTTTTTGTGCAAAATGTATCAGTTTTAAGAGTCCATAATTTTGGCATGCTGTTTTAATTAATGAACATCCGCAAAAAATTTAACTATATTTAACATACAAGATGAATTATTCCGGGAACTAATTTTACATTTCTGATTTACAATTATGATGATATTAAGGTGTATGTAATTTTAGCTCACAAAGTTAAATACATACATTCTTATAAATAATCCGTTTTCAAAAATTGTAGATCCCTTGAATATAAACATATACAGTACGACCTAGAAATAATGTCTAAATTCGTTTAAAGTTAAGCGGTGTGTTCTTTTTGGGAAAACTCTCGGACCCGTTGATTTTTATCTTTTAATGTGTTTTGTGTGATGATAAATTTATGTATACAGGGTGGCCCAAAAACAAGTTACGACCACCAACTTAATTTTTTCAAATGAAAACACGTATTTTTCATTTCATTTTCTGATTCTGCTTCAAATTATAAATATATTTCATGTAACATGTTCTAACCTCAAACTCGAGAATTTTACGATTGAACATTTCAGTAACTAAGACCGTATCAGGTGTACAGGGTGTTCCAAACTCAACGCCTTGGCCTTATTGTGCGAAAACCGGAGAAAATAATTAAAATTTGATTGAGAGATCTTAAATGGTTTATGTTAGTCTATAAGTTGCACCAAAAAAAAATTTGTAAAATTTTTAGAAATTAACGTTATGTTGTCAAAAAATAAATTTGTCCCAGGAAATTTTATTTTTTTAATATATTTCGAATGTTACCATTTTTCTGAATTCAATCTGGGTAAAAACACTATCTTGTTGGGTCCAAAATTTACAGGGAAAAATATATCTAATAAAATGTGCGATAAAATCATGTTATCCTTGACATTTCACTGTAAAGACAGTTTAATTAACTGGTTATAATTAAGTTTTTATTTTGTTATTAACAAATAACAGATATGCAAAAATGTTCAGTCGTTTGGAACGAATTTTACGAAATAATGAAGACGCATTTCCAAGAAGAAAAAGAAAATCTATTTCGAAAAGAAAATCCAACGACAACAGTGTCCCCGTTATTTTAAATTATTTGGAGAAAACTCTACAAATTCTATACAGCAAGTAAGTCAAGAACTAAATTTTAAGTATTCTATTATGCAGAGAGTTTAAAACAATACAAATATCACAATTATAAATTACACAATGTGGAACATTTAAATGAAACCCATGAAGGAAAACGTCTAAATTTTATTGTAATGTAGTAATTGATCATTTAGTAATGGATCAACGACTACTTCAACATATGTTATGGACTGATGAGGGTGGATTTATAAGTAACGGCAAGCCTGATCGGAAAAACTCTCACTATTACTCGACCAAAATTCCCCAAGTAATAAAAGAAATTGACATTTTGGTATAAACGTCTGGTGTGGTATAATTTGTCAAAATTTAATTGGTCCACATTTTTATAACCATAATCTTGAAGGCAGAAACTATTTAAGCTTTCCTCAAAAAGAGTTCACTCCTTTATTGGAAGAAGTTCCTCTTCAGTTACGTCAAACATTTTGTGTTCCAACATGATGGGGCTCCCCCGCATAAACCACAATTGTCAAGGATTATTAGATAATTTATATGGAATTAGGTGGATACATAAAAATGGACCATTAGTATGGCTTGCAAAATCATCGGACTTGACGCCGTTAGATTTCCTTGGGGAACGTTAAAAAAAGACCCCTTCTCGAAGTGCTAACCATTTAAAAGTGAAAATTAGAATAGGTTGCAGTAATATATACCGGGAAACTTACCTTATTGAGTTCGACGTCATTTATTTTTCTGAGATTGTTTTTTTTTATTGCTGTATTCCAGTTTGACATAAATAGATTCGTAAATTTATGTATTTTCATCTGGCTAACACGATTTTACAACTCGTTTTATTAAATATATTTCTCCCTGAATTTTGAACCCAATAAGGTAGAAAAGAGTTTTTGAGCAGATGGAATGCAGAAAAATAATAACATTCGAAATATATAAAAAAAATAAAATTTCCTGGAAAAAATATATTTTTGGACAACATAACCTCAATTTCTAATTTTTTTTACAAATCTATTTTTTAGTGCAAATTAGAGACCAACCATTTAAGACGCCCTCAATCCTACTTTAATCATCTTCTCCCGTCTTCGCCAAGAACGTGAAGTTTGAATCACCCTACAACCAAGAAAGGCGGCAAAAAATTACGGGACAAAACAATTTTCTTCACAAATACATCACTTAAAAAATAATAATATCCGAGGTGATCAATAAACAATATACATACTTAGAATTTTAAGCGGAATCCGAAAATGAAATGTTTTCATTTGAAACAATGAAGTTGGTGGTAGTAACTTGTTTTTGCAAAAGTTTTCGCAAAAAAACACCGCTTAACTTTCAACGGATTTAAACATTACTTCTGGGGCGCACTATATAATCAAAGCGAGCTTAAAGTTTAACACTTAGGAAATAAAAAGAGATCTCTATTCTGTAATGAACATTGCCTAAATTGTAAATAGAGCTTTAATTCTTAGTGTAAATTGTTTAATAATTGTATTAATACTTCTCGTGAAGTTATGCAGGGTATACCTTTTTTTATCCCACATTAGCTATATCTCAGAAACCGCTTTATTTGTTTAAATAAAAAATGTTAAACTTTTCTTTTGAAATGTACCCTCCTCATCTAAAATATTCGGGTATAACGAAAGTAGATACCAACTACCCAATTTGAAATACCTTGTAAATTTCTTGTTGTATTTTAAGGTAACTTTTATAATACAGCTATGCTTCGGTTGTCAACGGTTTTTGAGATATCTCTATTCTGGTCTAAAATGTTACCCTTAGAACCATTCATAATTTTTATTTGTCTTATCAATTCTGACACATTGCAGAAAGTTTCGTTAATAGTTATAGTACAATTTTAGTTAGTATAAGTGTTTTGTGACTGTGATTTCATATTGGTTGAGTTGATCGGCCTATTTCCACACTTTTTGCGTTTCGAAAGCGGACGTTGCTTACGTCATCAGGCTCAGTCCTGAGAAGAACTGTTTTCGCACTTGAATCCACTTCATGTGTTATGATTTTTCCTCAGGCACTCAGATTCGAACTTTGGTACCTTCCACTTACAAGGCTGCCACCTTGACCACTGAGCCAATATATTTTTAGAACTTATATATATATATATATATATATATATATATATATATATATATATATAACTGTTTCGTGGTTACGTAGTAGTTAAGTTACGCCATAACTTATTGACGCAGGTATTGCGTTTAATCTTCACATTATGAACATATGGGTTTCATTTAATAGTTATTGGATTTCCTAGTTCAATGTACTGAGTTTTAGGCGATTGCCCTTACACTATATGTAATTTATCCCATTTAATGCGGTGGACTTCGGTCCAGTCATTTCGGCAATCTGATCTTCTGTTTCGCCCTTGCCATCTGTGGTTATTTCATGCCATTCGAGGTAGGTTGATATACAAAATTCTGAATTTGATCAATTTTTGTTAGATTACCCTGAGCGTTCTGGTGATTTGAACGCAGTGCTTATCATTTACTGTGTTCGTATTTTGTCTGAACTTTGTATACAGGGTGTTCACTGCGTGGCCGGAGGATCGCTCCTTAACTATTAGAAATATCAAAACCAATTTTAGTGTGGTTAATACACGATCATTGGACCTACATTCCAAAAATATTTAGGTATATACAGGGTGATTGACAAAATAATACCAAACCTGTTTTTAATGGAACACCCTGTATATTTTTGCGTTTTTTTATTTACTGTTAAAAGTATAGAAATTTGTATCTGTATCACTAACCGTTCTGTAGATATCGTCACTTTAGTACCAAAACAGAGTTAACTTTGAAACCACGATTATCACCACGATTTTGTAAATCTGTTTATACGGCCGACTATTAATAATAGTCTACTAACAAACAAACTCAAAACTTTTTCTAAAGCATGTAAAACTATACAGAATGATTAACTTACGCGAAATGTAATTTTTCTTAATTTTTTCAAATGTATATTTTTTCACATTTCGATTCCCCGTGAAAAGTAGATACTAATTGATAATAGGTTTCATAGCCATAAGACGGACCCTTCTTGAGATATTGACGCTTTTACATAAAAACATTCTAAAATACAAATTTACTATGGCAACAGAATTAAAGAAAACAAATCAGGTAGCCTAGCCGCTCGTAATAAAGAGAAATAATTGCATCTATTATTTTGACGTTTGTAAAATCATTAAAATATTGTTCAATTATTTGTGTGTTTTTGGATGGTCGTTTTGTCAATTTTTGCATAAAATGAATTTTTCCAAAGAAATGGTCGATATGATCTTTATTTACGGCGAAGTTCAAAAAAATGCTTTGCTGGCTACCCGTTTGTACTATGAACGATACCCAGAGAGAAGACAGCCACGGAAAGAATCGTTTATGAATGTAGCTGAGAGATTTATAAATTTTGGAAGTGTGTGTTATCCCAAGCGCGCAAAAACAAGCCCAAATGAAGAAATTGAGTTTCAAGTTGTGGCATCTTTTATAGAATCCGCAAATTAGTACCACAGAGCTAAGTACACACCTACACCTAAATAGAAATACAGTTCGCAGCTTTATTTAAAAAAACAAATTGCATCCTTATCATATCGAGCAACATCAAGATTAAGTGGAATAGATTTTCAAAATCGTGAATCTTTCTGCCAATCGGTAACTACTAAAGTCAATGAAGAACCCAATTTTGTTAATAACATTCTATTTACGGACGGGGCAACTTTTCAGAATAATGGCAATATTAATACACATAACTAGCATCACTATTCAGATACTAATTCACACATCTTAAGAGTTCTCCAGCATCGATGGTCAGTTAATGTGTGGGGTGATATAATCAATTTTAATGCGGTTGGTCCTTTTTCTTTGATGCGACTCTTACTGGAGAAAGATATGTACAATTTTTGGAAAATATCGATGTGGTTTCAGCTGGATGGCGCCCCTCCACCTAAGCAATCAACGTTAGGCAATATCTCGATGAGGTGGATAGGACGAGGTGGTGTACAAAACTGGCCAGCCAGATCACCGGATCTTACGTCCTTAGATTTCTTTCTTTGGAGCTACTTTAAAGAAAAAGTTTACCAACATCCTCCCACCACAAGCGAAGATGAAAATTAGAATTAGAGCTGCGTTTCAATCCATTTCGTCCCTAATGTTGTTGCTAGTGAATCTTTCGTTTACCTACCGAATTGCAAAGTGTTTAGCTAGGCGTGGTCAGCATTTTGAACATTTAATTTGAGTTTATGGTTTTATTCGTTTATATTTACTTGCTCAACTTATTTTTAGGTGTAGAGAATTATTTTATCGTTCAAGTTTTCCTATCAGTTAAAGAATTTCTCTAATAGTTAAGCAGAAATCATCTGCCCACGCAGTAGACACCCACCCTGTATATGGTATGATCGCTGTATATTTAGGTTCTTCTTTTTAGGTTACCCTTTCCCTGTTTAAGTTAGATGTTAAATCGAGGTAGCCATTTTCTTTAAGTGTTTTAGCGATATTTTCTTTTTCCAGGTCCTCTTGTTTTGAGCATATTGTTATCGCACTATCGTACAATATGCTCAATGTGAATGCGGTACAGCATACATACAAGAGAGTAGTAGACCACTCAAAGTGAGAACTCAGGCACAAAAGAACAACGTCCGCAAAGGCGAAACAGAAAGGTCAAGAATCGCCGAACATGTCTGGAACGATGACCACCGTATTAAATGAGATAACATATAAATAGTGGCAAAGGACAAGAATACAATTCGACACATACATCGCACTAGCAGAAAATCCAATAAGTCAAGCTAGTGTGGAAATGAAACAACCCATAAGGATTCCAATAATGCGCGAAGAGCTTAAGCGCAATACACCTAAACAATAGGTTACGGCACAAATGCGCAATAAACTACTGCAATCACGAAAAGCTTAATTTATATATGTTTTAAAAATATACATTGGATTACTCAGTAGTTCAGCTGGTAAAGGTCAAGTCAATTGCTTGGGAAAAAATCATAACACATGAATCCGACTCAAGTGCGAAAACAGTCCTTCTCAGAACTTAGCCCGATGACGGAAGCACAGTCGGCTTCCGAAACGTCGCGCTGTAAAAGCAAAAACTGTGGAAATAGGCCGATCAACTCAATTAACACAATTTTAGTTTATAACATTTTAAATATTTTATGCAGGGTGTTCGAAAATTAGCTTTTATTCGGGCAACACGAATATTGAAAAAAATATTTTTACTAAAAATATATGAACTAGGTATATCTATGTGTTTTCGAGATATTCAACTAGACGTGTGATTTTATCACATTAGTGTTCATAAAATTTAATTAATATTTACAACAAAGTCGCCTTTGGTCGTTGTTAGGGATACCGACGTTGTTATTTTATTGAATGTCACATGTTTGCACTTCAGTAATGCTTTTTTTATGAACATACCTGAAGTAATTAACTTTACTAATGAAGATTATTTGAATTTAATTATTATTTACAGTGAATACACAAAGAACAATGCACTTTCATTAAGGGATACTCCACGGGATATTCTTATTATTGTACGTCCCAGAATATCAGAGAGTAATAAGTCATCTTATTAGTGAAATAGTGTCGTTTTTTACATGGAATAAACGGAAATCAGTGGCAAACCGAGCTAGTTTAAACGCTTGCAAAATATTGTGTTAAATGAAGACGATTCAGATAAACGGCAAACAAAGGACGACACTTTAGCCTGAAGATCAGACAACTCAGGCGTGCGGTTGGGATTTCAGTGTATTAAAAATGGTAGGTTATTTATTACACAACTGAAAGGCGTGAAAGTATTAAACATTTATTTTAGATGTGATTATTTCAAAATGCTGATGTTTTAATTAATATAAATGTAGTATACATTAATTTGTTTACATTTAATATTATCATAAAGGTAGGTTTTGGAAACAAATACGATATGTAACTAATGATCAGTCTCTCCTCATCCGATTCGGAAGAGCTGTCATCAAATTTCCACATACAATGTTTTCCTCTTTAATTACATGATCAACACACTTTACACTTTTCTGCATTGACATTGTCTACAGCTTGCATTAAAAGCTGTCGCATTTCACTTAAGTTAAAAGTGGCATTGTTACGACCTACTTCACTTTTTATTTGAGCCCAAACTTCACTTTTTATTTGAGCCCAAACTAACGCTATGGGGTTGAGTTCGCAGTGATCAGGTGGTTATCCCGAGAGAAGCACAGAGTTCACCAATAACATACTTAACAAATTGTTGCTTATGCTGATTTGCTATAGCTAAAAGCTCTCGTTTGAGCATAGTTTCTTCAAATTGTATTTTTTTATGTTAACCATTCGGCTATGTCTCTTTTTTCCATGCAGTTGTTGGTAAGCGTTCGACTTGCCTAGAATGTAACATGCATTATCCAGAACAATTACAGCTCCCCGTGGAATGTTTGCTATCATTTGTTCAATATACGCTTCATAAACATCAGCGTTCATATCTTCGTGATAATCCCCTGTGTGCTTGGACTCAAACACAAGCAAACCATTTTTTAAGAATCCATTAGCACTGCCTATGTGTGTAATAATTAGTCGTCGATCTTTCTCCGATGGTGGATTTATACCAGTTGACCAACCCTCTTGGACTGCTTGAGGACGACTTGTAACATTTTGTTCCAAATTTATTACATGAAGATTTTGCAAGAAGTGTGAATTTTTGCGAGACAATATTGATAAAAATACAGGACAAAGAATTTACTCCAAAATCATTTGGACAGAAGTTTAAGAAGCTAAATGGGATGTACAACCGACACAATAGTAATTTTAGAACGATCGAAATTCAACATGTGGTTAGAAAAAAACGATTTCGGCACACCTGGAGTTTCAATGTTTGTTGTGCCGTGCAAAATATTTAAATTTTGGAGAGGTATATTTACGATGGCAACTTATCAGGTAAGTTATAATGAGTAATTAACTGTTTTCTAATTTACTTCTTCCATCTATTATTCCAAAGGAGTGAGACACTATAAAATTTTGACCGGCAGAATTGCCCCTCGTTGTACCTATAGGTTATTTGAGACACAGTTGATAAAAATATTCATTTTTTTCGTATTTTTTAGTGATAAATCGATTTGAGTAATAAAAAATAGGAATTTCAATGAAACAAAGCTACTTTTTTAACATTTGCTGTCGTCTGATTAGAGGGCGATTTTCGCCACCCTGCACAAAATATAACCTTAAGTTGTACCGGGTAATTCGTCCCATATTCGTAGATTTCAGAGGCGCAATTGTGTTTACTGACATACAGGGCGTTTTCAAAATAAGCGATTAAGTAATTTTTTAATGAATCAACCTGTATAATTTATCATTTTCGATTCTACATTAAATTTTTATAAAAGATAATTACACTTACAGCAACTATGCCGATGAATTCTACGCACAATTTACTAAAACTTTGCAATTTACTTTTTTTTTGTTTATTTAAATAAGAAAACTATGAATATAGGACATTGTGTTGGATCACCCGGTACTTTAACTATTACAGTAACTTTGTGCAAGAAGTAGTTTTCAGCAATGCATTAGAATTGATAGGACAAATAAAAATTAAAATAGAGCCGTTGGCAATCGAGGTACAATTGTATAATAAAAGTTACTTTAAAATCCATCAAGAAACTCAAAAATCTAATAATATACAAGTTGTTTTATTCAAAATTACGTAGTTAGCATCTACTTGCGGTATAACCAGAAGTGGTATAAAATTGAAAATATATGTACATAATATGAAAATTTCTGAAGGTAAATGTAGAAGATCCATCCATTTAAAAGCGTAACGCAGTGACACTCTAGATCTTTTACTTATTTTTACGTATATCTCGAATTACACACTACATGTATTATTAAAAGGAAAGGGTTAATTTATTATTATCTTTTTAATTGAACATGATATAATCTATTTTTTATTTGCCCCTAGATTTGGGGTGTTTTATTATTACACCAAAAGTGTGCTGGTATTAGACGGTTCTCACTAACCTCAAATCTGATAATATATCAAAATTTATTTGACAGTTGCCACATTTAATTGAAATGAATAACCACGGATCCCTGTATAATAACAGAAGGAGCCTATTGAATTTTGAGTGAAGAAGTAGGGTTCCGCCGCATTATAACTTACCCATAAATTTTTTCTAGGGTGTCTTTCAATTAAAATAAAAGATTTTCATTAAATTTCAGAAAATAATTTGATACAACTAAAAACATCAACAACATTAAAACACAAATAAATAAAAGAACCACACTGCTTTGTCGTTTACTGTCCTTCAGGTACTTTAAAAATATTTAATAACTGCCAATTGAATCGTGAGTTGAGATTATTTCAAGACATTCTGAGTCAAAAGTGTCAAAGTCCAAGTCTTTATTCCATCTCCATTATTTCTACATCCGAATTAGGTGCACCATTTTCAGACGAAAGTACTGAATCTGGATCTGATTCTACGAGAGAAATAATGAATGGTGGAATAATTTCAACAGAAATTGACCCCATTAGTTTTGTTCAGTGTTCCAAAATTATTTTTCGCAACGATTTACATAACCTTACTATAAATCGGACATACCTTTTGATTTAGGTTCGAATTTATGTGCTTATTATACATGGTCTTAATAACCCCATACCAACTCAATTGTGATTGACAATGGTATGTAAACAAAGGACTTCATGACCATGCTTTTTAAAATGTCATCAATTACAAGCCGTTTAGTACGATGTTCTCGAAATCGTTTAATCAACTCCCACAATTGTTTTTTTTTGTTAAATTGTTAATTACATTGTGGTTAATCAAAAATCCTGCATTTGAGATTTCTTGGTAGAAAGGGTTGGTGGTTTCAACTGCACCGAGTGATACGGTGCATTGTCCATTACCACCACACATTTTGATTGAAGTCTATCCAAAGCAGGAATTAACAGATTAACCACCCAATTTTGGAAAAGTTCTGCAGTCATTGTCTTGTGATAGTCACGGTCATTATTTTGTGAGTCCAGCAAGAAGCCAAATTTACAATCTGTGTAAAACGTTTGCCTCAGATTTAATTGTGGGAGGATTACTTTTCAAATCAGTATCATGCACTCAACGACGAATATTATTCCTATTTTGGTAAATCCAAGTTTCATTCAAAAACACGAATATCACATTCTCACTTGAATTTAGAAATTGGATGAACTTCCTGAGAAAAGTTTTTTAATTCAAAAACATGTTTTTCCGCATAGTTGTTTATGTCCATTAGAAATTTTGAATAAACTTGATCTACTACCCTTAAAATCCAAATGTCGACTGCCGGCCAAACGTGTGTCAATCGTAAATGTCCAGATTTTGAATTGTATTGCCAATGAGTCGCTGTAAATCCTTACAAAAACATAATTTTCGAATATAACGTCACTAGTAGTCGATCGACCTAATTTAGCCAAGCCCGTTCACAATTTTATTGATGTCTTTCAGAAACATGAAAAATATTAGTTTAATATATTAAACTATTTCATATAAACTTAGATCACTTAAAAATCTGGAACACTGTAACTGGCAGGATCTGTAAAAACAAAATTCACCCACGTACCACACAAAATTAAAACACCGAACGCGTTTCGATAGCTACGCTATCATCATCACGGTCGACTAGCGATTAATGAGTTCTGATAGCTTAAAGGTCCTTGATTAAGGCTACTCAGAACTCATTAAACTTTCATAATCAAGGACCTTTAGGCTACTCAGAACACATTAAACTTTTATAACCTTACTTTCACTTTCACCAGAATAGCAACGAAGCATGGTGTACATGTTAGACAATTTTAGTTTAGTTTAGTCCTGCGGTCCGTTGTTTTTTGGTTGTTTTGTGTGTTTGTTTTTTTTTTTTGTGTTTTTTTTTTTTTTGGTTGTTTTTATTTGTTTTGTGTTTTTTTGTGTTTTTGTGTTTGTTGGTATCAGTGCGGTCCATGCTGTCGTGCGTGTCGTGATAGTGGTGTGGAATGTGTGTGTGTGTATGTGTGTTGTGTGTGTCGTTAATGGTATATGTGTATTTGTAATGTGTGTGTAGTGTGTATGTGACGTGTAGTGTGTGTAGTCAGTACGTGTAGTGTGTGTGTATGTGTATGTGTATGTGTGTATGTGTGATGTGTGTATGTGTGTATGTGTGTTGTGTATGTGTTGTGTGTATGTGTGTATGTGTGTGTGTGTGTATGTGTATGTATGTGTATGTGTTGTGTATGTGTTGTGATGTTGTGTATGTGTGTATGTGTGTGTGTATGTGTGTATGTGTATGTGTGTAGTGTGTTGTATGTGTGTGTGTGTGTTGTGTGTGTGTGTAGTGTGTAGTGTGTATGATGTAGTGTATGTGTGTATGTGTATGTGTGTGTAGTGTAGTTGTGTATGTGTGTATGTGTAGTGTGTTGTGTATGTGTGAGTGTATGTGTGTGTGATGTGTAGTGTGTGTTGTGTGTAGTGTGTGTGTGTGTGTGTGTGTGTGTGTGTTGTGTATGTGTGTGTGTGTGTGTGTGTAGTGTGTATGTGTGTGTGTGTAGTGTGTGTGTGTGTGTGTGTGTGTTGTGTGTATGTGTGTATGTGTGTGTGTGTATGTGTATGTGTAGTGTGTAGTGTGTACTGTGTGTATGTGTAGTGTGTAGTGTAGTGTGTAGTGTGATGTGATGTGTGTATGTGTGTATGTGTGTAGTGTGTATGTGTGTGTGTATGTGTATTGTGTATGTGTATGTGTGTATGTGTGTGTGTGTTATGTATTGTTGTGTGTATGTGTGTATGTGTGTGTGTGTTTGTGTGTATGTGTGTATGTGTTGTGTTGTGTGTTGTGTGTGTGTGTTGTGTGTGTGTGTGTGTGTGTGTGTAGTGTGTGTGTGTGTATGTGTGTAGTGTGTTGTAGTGTGTAGTGTGTAGTGTTGTACGTGTGTGTGTGTGTGTGTGTGTACTGTGTGTGTGTAGTGTAGTGTGTATGTGTCGTGTGTACGTGTGTATGTGTGTGTGTATGTGTATGTGTGATGTGTGATGTGTGTATGTGTGTAGTGTGTAGTGTGTAGTGTGTATGTGTATGTGTGTAGTGTGTTGTTGTTGTGTAGTGTGTATGTGTGTATGTGTGTTGTAGTGTGAGTGTATGTGTGTAGTGTGTATGTGTATGTTGTGTGTATGTGTGTGTTGTGTGTGTGTGTGTGTATGTGTGTATGTGTGTATGTGTGTGTGTATGTGTGTTGTGTGTTGTGTGTTGTGTTGTGTGTGTGTATGTGTGTTGTGTGTTGTGTGTGTGTGTGTATGTGTGTGTGTGTGTGTGTGTAGTGTGTATGTGTGATGTATGTGTATGTGTGTATGTAGTGTTGTGTGTATGTGTTGTGTGTGTGTATGTAGTTATGTGTGAATCGTGCTGTTGATGTGTAGGTTTATGTGTTGTGTGTAGTGTGTGTTATGTAGTGTGTAGTACGTGTGTATGTGATGTAGTGAATACTGGTTTAGTGTAGTTAGTTTTAGTGTAGTGTAAATTTTTAACAGTGTGATATGTGTGTATGAATATTGTGTATGTGTGTATAGTGTTCAAGTGTGCAGTGTCAATGTTGATGTAAGTGTATGTGATGTGTACGTTGTTAGTAGTAATGTATTGTCTATTTTCTTGTAGTGTAAGTTAAACGTAGTTGCATAGATGTGTTGTAAATGTGCCTGTGTGTATCGTATGTCTGTGTACTAGTGTATGTGTGTATGTGTGTTGTAGTTGTAAGTGTAACATGTTGTATGTCTGTAACTTGTCTGTAAGTTGTGTAAACGTTGTTGTGTAGTGTTGTTTACAATTCCTGATTTCGTAAGTACAGGTTGATGTGTATCTTAAAGTTTGTATATTTAGTGTATGTGTGTAAATTTTGTAGTGTAAAGTATGTGTTAACCGTTGTTGTGTTTCAGTGTGAATGTTGTTGTAGTGTAGTTATGTGTGTATTTGTTTGTATGTATTGTCGTATACAGTGCATAATGTTCGAATGTATTGATCTGTATGTGTCTATGATAATTATGTGTTGTAGTGTGAATCAATAATTGTATGTATGTTTATGGTGTTGTATAGATATATCGTTAGTAGTATAAGATGTGTGTCACGGTTACGTGTTGTGTTGTTTAGTGTAGTGAAAGTATGTGTTACGTGATGTGTGTGTATGTGTATGTGTGTGTGTGTGTGTGATGTGTGTGTTGTATGTGATGTAGTGTAGTGTGTGTGTAGTGTGTCGTGTGTCTGTTGTGTGTCGTGTTACGTGTATGTGTGACGCTTGTACTGTCGTATGATATTCCGTAGTAATAGTTGTATGTGTACGTGTAAATGTGTGTATGTAGTGTATGTGTGTATGTGTGTTGTGTGTATGTGTATGTGTGATGTATGTGTACACGAGAACTCCAGAACGAAAATACCTATGTTCTTAAAAATTTGTATTTAAGGTTGTGTTCATTTGGCTTAGAGATGATTGGATTTAGGGTCAAATCCAGTGCCGGATGGGGAGGGTTTATTAGAGTTAGTTTTAGGTTTTTATTAAATATTTCTAAAACAGCTGCATATTTCAAAGATATAAAAATACCTGGATTTAAGTTAGTTCAAGTTTTTTCAATATTTAAATTAAATTTTATAATTAAAGGTGTAGACATATCTTTTATAGAAAATTTATTTGTACATAACTTTTCTATATAAAGTTTCTTAATGTAATGCAAGCTAAGTCTAAAAAATAATTAAACATGAATGTAAATGTTTGTTTTTTTTTAAGTTAACATGTATTTGTCTATTAATCTCTATCTAAAATGAAGTTTTAAACGTTATTCTGCCATAGATTGTTTTTGTTTTCACAATGTTGCCTGATTTCGTTATGAACGTATAAAAGAGGTTGCATAGTTACCTTAAAAAAAGTATAATTAAAATTATTTCATTTCTTTTAAATTTTTAAGTTAATATCTAGATGTCTATTAACCTTTGTCTGTCAAGTTTCAGTTGTAAACGTCTGTTTGACATATGTAGATTATTGTTTTTGCTTTTACAATGTTACCTATTTTCGTAATAAGACAGGTTTCATAATTATCCTAAAAAAATGTTATTAAAATTATTTCATTTTTTTTAATTCCCATTTTGTAGTTGGGAAAGTCGTGTGTTCCACACCAGATATTTTTGTGTTTTCAGAATTCACATTCTGTTGGTAGTTAGATAAAGATGGTGATCACCCATTCTAGTCTTGTTTACTTAGTTGCTACGGTAACACGAACAAATGTATACAGAATATTGTTATCTCATCTTACTCGTCACAATAAGAATAATTATGTTCTCTATATCGAATACAAATAATTGGGTAGATTATTATACAGGGCGAGTTTTTATAAAATCCAGTTATACATAAAATTCATACAACGTAAAACAACATTTACAATAAACTGTTCACAGAAGATGAAAAGTAAAAATAAAATACATATGTATTAGTAAGTGGTCATTGAAACGATCTTGTGTTTCGGGCGCAAACAGCGTTTATGGATCTTACGTGTTAATATCCCGAGCAGTCAGGCTTTGCGGTCTATAAACGCCAGTTTTACGCCCTTGATTCGTAAATAACTATAACGCTATCTGTTAACAAATTTACATATTAACTGTCTTAAACGTGTATAATGATTTAAAATGCTTAAAATCCCTTTAAAATTCAGTATGCACTCCAATATAGCCGCATTTTACCCATCACTGGCATATAACTAACATGTTTGGATCGGGTTCGATTCTCCACCGATGTAATATTTTTTAATGTTTATAAGTTTTAATACATCTTATACAGTAACTTAAAACATTTCCATCAGAAACGTATAAAAAAAAACACGAAAAAGATATAATAAAGTTACAATTATGCATTTCTTCTTAGTCTGATAAAAATGATATTAAATACTACATAATTCATAACCGTACAAGTAACTAGCTATAAAAAGGTATACAAACGAAAACATCAAAGGAAATCTTAATTTTCACGTAGCCAATTCCACTCCCTTCTACATGCAAAACATAAAATTGATTTAACGTTTTTTATCTGAAGTGCATGATTATGACATGCAATTTGTACTATCGGTGTTTATCAAATTCCAAAATACATAAAGGGTGGAAAAACCTCGAAATATAATAAAGCTGTCAGTGTCTAAGAACTTCTGTAAGCTCTTGAAAACGATGTTAAAAACAGCCCCCAAAACACGCACCTCTATAAGATAAACACTTAATTCTCTTGAGCTTGCCGCTGGAATTTTTCTCTTCTATTTTACGCTTTTTTTATGTACACGCGTGTGTATTAAGCGAGAATACTGTTGCTTGATGTATACTGTATAAAACTCATCAAGACATTGTATTAAATCCTAATAAATTGACTACAAAGACTTTAATCCTGCATTAGTCTTTTTAATGAAGTACTTTTTCCTCTATATCCTTCTCTACACATAAATATGGCCGAACACACAAATAATTACGCTAATTTATTTCATAATTGAATTGTGAGGAATTTACGTAATTCATCCATCTGCTTCTCTTTTAATTATTACAGATTGATTAGCATGGGGAACCCTTCTCTGTAGGTATTATAATAAAGTAGTGCTTGACCAATAGACAGGGAGATTGTAACGTGTAATTAATTATAACCACAAACGCTTGTACCAATTAATATAATCTAATTAGCGGCAGTTTAATACCGTAATTTTCGAAAATTATGTTCGGATTTATATATTTCGTTGAACCTTCATTTAATTAACAAGCTTTACTACAAAATACAAATTATCTAATCTGAATGCTATTCGTGTGTAAAAAGTAATTGAAAATATGTTATGAGTAAATTGATATTATACTGGGTGTGGCATTTTAAATTATTACGAAAACTTAATTAGTCTATTTAAAATCTAAGATACTAATTTAAAAAAAAGAGTTATTTTAGACTCTAGAAAGTGTGAAGAAAAAAAATACAAGTAGGAATCTACTTGGTTTAGTCTGTAATTTTACTCTCTCTTTTATATAGTATCTGGAACGTCCAACCGAAGATGCAAAATCCCGCACTAGTCTTATTATTGGCATGAAAGGACCTGGGACAAACAAAATACACCCACCCGCATACCACACAAAACTAAAACGCCGAACGCTTTTCATTAGTTAAGCTATCATCATCAGCGGTCGACTACTCATTACATTAATACATACTTGCCATTTCAAAGTTGCACCGAAGCAAGTTCTGCGCATTGTAAAATTATTTTCAAATGTGGTGGACTACCGCATATACAAAACCCTATAGGTTCTTGGATTTTTTGATTTATTGTTACATTTAATGATCACTTTGATAACCAAACATTTGATTTACGCCGTACTGTTTTCGATAAAGAATCCCCTTATGTGTCCGTTTTGTCTGACCGTCTTATTTGTTATTCCTTTAACTCGAGGACGAGCATAACTAGCGATCTCAAACCTACGCTAACCGATTTATGCGAATCCAAATGTCGAGTTTGCGAATACGCGCCGTTTAATTAGGTACGAGCAGTAGAGTAACAACATAATACGCGATGACGCTCACATAGGCGTAGAGTATTACTACTCTTATTGTCTTTTAGGGGATTTTATTTAATATTACAACCAAGATAATCCTGTAACGTGCAGTATTGTGCTGTATTATTCGAATGGGTAAACTAAATAAAAAAACATTATTATTATTATTACTACTATTATTCTGAACTGAATGTTACCAAAAAATTCCCCTCCCTCTCTTGTTGTATTATGCTAAGTTTTCGAAAAAAAACTTCACTCAGTGTCTTAGAAAATTTCAAATATTATCGTAACTATCGAAATTCATCGTTCGTTGCAGAACTACCGTCTTCAAGTTCAAACGCCACAAGATATAGATACACTAGAACGTCATTTATTCGGACGTCATTTAACCGGAACGTCAATTATCCGAACAAGCCGGGATGGTGAAGCGTACTTTCTGTACCGTGACCTACGCACGACTAAGCTTACCCCACCACACCCACAATGTTGGTTTGCATCATCCTTTTCCTCCCTCGTACTCTCGTTCTCCCCGGCACCCTAGAACAACCAGTCACCGCTGTATTCGACGTATTCAACGTGTCATCTCGTTAGTTTCAACCTGTTGTGGCGGATCAATGATAATAGATCAATAATCCGATAAGTCCCGGATTGAGACGCTTTAGTTTCTATATAAACAAAATTTTTTCAATAAAAACAAAAAAAAATTGCTTGTGTACATCGTAAAAAGTTACGTCGTGAAAATGCTTTCCACAAGTGAGGAAAAGAAAAAACGAAACCGTAACGTTTTACCAATTGAGAAGAAGATAGAGATTATCAAGAAAATAAACAAAAGTGAGAGTGTTCAGTGTCTGACAAAGTCATGTAATGTTGGAAAATCTACAATTTATGATTTGAAGAATGGAAAAGATGAAATTTTGGATTTCGCATCAAAGTTAGACAGCGAAGAACGGTCGAGAAACAGAAAAACTATGAGATTAACAATGGATCAAAAATTAGAAGACGCTGTTTACCTATGGTTTATTTAGAGAAGTAGTAAGGGAGATCCTATTTCTGGACCATTGTTATGCGAGAAAGCGTTGCAGTTGAATGAGAAGGTAGGTGGAAGTCCGGATTTTAAGGCGAGCACGGACTGGTTGAAGAATTTTAAATTGCGCCACAAAAATCACTTGCATCAAAGAAAGAGACATCAGGTCCTGGTTTCAAAGTGAATAAAGAACGAGTAACAGTTATGGTGTGCGCAAATGCGAGGGGAACTCATGCTCTGCCTCAACTCGTGATCGGTAAATCAAAGAATCCGCGGTGTTTGAAAAATATGAAATGTCTTCAGGCCCAGAGAAATGCTTGGATGGACGTTGAGGTATTTTATGATTGGTACACAAATGAATTTATTCGAGCTGTGAAGAAATTGAGAGTAAAAGAGGGAAAAAGGGGAAAAGCGCTCCTCCTACTTGACAATGCACCATCCCATCCAGATCTTCATGGTTTGAATGCAGTAAATTAAGATTTTGAAGTGAAGTATTTTCCCCCCCAATGTCACAGCTCTGATACAGCCGATGGATCAAGGGGTGATAGAGAGGATGTACAAGAAGGAAATTTTACGCCGTTTACTACAGGCAGAAGATGATGAAGAAACTGTGATATCTTTTGCAAAAAAACTTTCTCTCAAGGATTGCTGTTATATGTTAGCCAATGGATGGAACACTTTAATACCAGAGAATCTTCGAAACGCCTGGAATAAATTGATAGGACGAAGTGAAGAGATTGTTGAGACTACTGAAACTCTTAAGGGAGACTTGGAAGAGGTGATGAATAAGTTATTCCCTCAAATTGCTGGTTTTAAGGATCGTGACAGGGGAGATGTACAAGCATGGTTGGAAAGTGAGGATGACCCAGGTTTCCAAATGTTGAACGATGATGAAATTATTTCTCTGGTACAAAAAGAGAGTGAGGATGAAGATGCTGATGAAAGCTCAAAAGAGGATGATGAAGGAGAACGAATTAGTCATGGAGAAGCCTTTACAGCATTAGAAACTGCGCTATCATGGTTTGAAGAGCAAGAGGAAAGCAGCTCAACTCAATTGCTTTTATTAAAACGGATCCGCGATTTAGCTGCTAAAAAAAGACGAAATGTTAAAAAAAAATCTCTGATTATTTTTCCACTACTGTAATGTAAGCCTTTTTATGTACATGTACTACATAACATATTTGTTTTGCAGTAAAATTTGTAATTTCATAATCAAATCAATCAGCCGCGGAAAACAAATCGATTTACTCCTTATTTTTCTAAAAGAATTAGCGCCTGTTTGATTATACGGAAAAATCGGTATCCGGAACACCTCCGGTCCCAATTAGTCCGGATAAACGACGTTCTACTGTATTCAATTTTTTTAATTTTTTAATCACGTCTTATTTGATTAAAAACAAAAGATCTGTTAATTTTCCTACCCACGAATACGGAATTCAAATTTCTTTGGATTTTGTTAAGGCATGGTTGGTCTATCTGTAACAGTTTGGGAGATATTCTTGATTTTCTAATATTTTAGAATACCACCTTCAGTTTCTTCGGAATCATTTATTCGAACTGTTGAAAAATGTCACTTTAACTACTCGTCGAGAGATGTGGTTTCATAGGAAGTTGCTGCTCCACACTATACTGCCGGAGTTTTCAATTTTCTAAAGTTTATTTCCCTGGTCGCTGGAGAGGACGTAGAAGATGCATCAGTTGACCACAAATATTGCTAAATCCTACAATTTGCGATTTTATGGAGATTCATAAAAAGTAAGATTTATGCAACAGTACCAATTAATGCGGAAAACACGAGTCTTCAAATGTTGGCAGCATCTCGAAAATACTCCAGAAATATTCAGTAACTATACATCAGTCTCAGCAAAAACGATTTGGCTTGTGCAGTGCCGAACAACGGACAACGTTTGTTGTAATGGTGTTTCAGTCTTTTGTTTTTGTTTGTTTTGAGTGGCTATGTTGTTTTGTTGCCATATTACCACAACGCATATGTCCCAAACTGTTAGAAATAACCCTTGCGACGTACCTAATTTAATTTACCGTATTTTACTCCATATTCATAACTTTATAATTGCAGTTTGCAACAGTTGAGGCTTTGCTATTTTTACTCTCATATCTTTTAGAGTCTATGTAGCACCGTTTTTAAATTACTCTAAGTTTTCGAAAAAAAAAATTCAATATCTTACAAAATTACAAATACTACCATAACTATCAAACTTAAACTTTTCACCGTTTACAGATTTAACGATACGATAAGAGCCATAGTTACAAGTTTATCAATGTAAACTGACAGTTCAAGCAAACAATGACAAATTATACACATAACATATGAATATAGAAGTAAGTAAATTTTCTTTGCAGAATAGGTTGGTTTAACCAAATTTAAATATTTTAGGTAACGTGCAACTAGCACAAATAATCATATAGTTCAATAGAAACAACTATATTCCACAATTTCCACTGCTGCAAACCGGCAGTAAATTGATGTTATATAATTGGTTAGTATAGCTTCAATGCATTGATAATCGGTAGTGTGACAGGTGCCTTAGAAAAGTTCAAAATTTCGCGCTAAATTATACGAGATTTGATACTTATATGTTTTTTCTAGGTAAATAAATGGTTGTTAGTTATGTGTATGTAAATGTAATTAATATTAAGATGAAAAGCTTAAGTTTATTTTCAATGAGTATTTACATACTTAATTGTAAAGGCTTTTAAATAAGCACGGCAATTTGCGAAAGCATAAATGCTTTGTAAAGAGAGGGAAGACGCAGTAAGAGTAACTTTTAAGCAAGTGGTCAGAGCGGGTGCAGCGAATGACAAAGTGATAGTTACGTTACTCTATAAATTGGACAATAAAATCTAGTAGTGGTGTAAAAGGGAAGCAGTAAAAATACATCCCTTATTAAAATAATAAAAGGCTACAGTAAATAATAAAAGTGCAATTATTGTCAAGTTGGTGATAGTAAAAAAGGTGACGTAATAATTTAAAACCGCGGTTTTTTGTGCATACCGAAAGTCGTCCAGGATTGTGTTTAAACATTCAGCGATAAATAAAGAATACGGCAATCGATTCAATGTAATAAATCAATATATAAAGAACAATAACTGGAAATAAATGAAGAAATCAAGGAAAAACCGTTGCTGTTTGTGGTTCGTTGCTGTTTGTTGCAGCACGCCTTTTATAGTTAAAATGGACAATTGAAGTGATAAATAAAAACTAAATATATCCAGCAATTAATAATAAACTCATTAAATTGTTGAAAACAAAGTTGGAAGCATCTTATTCCACAATAAAGCTCCAAGGAAGGTATCGAAAAAACAAATGGAGCAAGGCGTCCGAAGTCCACATCACAGAAAGGGTAACGAAACAACCCAAGGGAGGCCTCTGAGTATCGGCCTAGAAACCCAGAGCTATGTCATCAGCTTTCAACGAAGTGACAAATAAGTACAAATTCTAATTGTGTAAATAAAGAAACGTTTATGTGTTTTATTTTATTTTATATTTTATTTTGAATTGGAATATCAATTTTGAACGGAAAACATTCCATGCAATCTTGATAAAAAATTATTGTTGCATGTTACTAATAAGAATACTAACATAAAGATAGGGTTGATTTTTATCTATTATTTATTGTAAGCCAAGCATTCATGGATTTACCAAAATTTAGTTTAATTAAATAAGTATAACGTTTGATTTATTTTTATTACTAAAGATCATTAATTTTAAAAGCTTTGACAAATATTGAATATATCAATGCGGAAGGAAGTAAACTCAATAGAAATCCAAATAATAAAGCAAATCGAATTGAGTATAACTGTGGTCATTGATAACGGTAATCATTTCTTTTTACACTTGAGCTAGCTGACGCTTTTTGATAAGGTAGGGATCCGATGAAACGTAAATATTAAAGTTCAGTTAAACCAACTGAAATTAAATAGCAAACGAATTAAAATTAAACTATTAGATATCTCTATAAATCAAACCCATTCCGATTAAGACACAAGTAATAACCACAGGTATTACACCCGTTGAAGAATTACCGCAATTATACACTAACCTTTTACAATCTGTGCGGAAAGACAGCTAGATGTACATCAGTAGTGCATAAATGATGAAACTAACATTTGCAGTAAGTAATCGTGAGCGTAGTCAGAAGATAACCGTGTAACTTCAGTGACAATCGTAGAATTTATTCTTCGAAGGGATCCCACAACGATATGATCATAATGTTGATATCATCAATGATACAGTACAGAAAAAATCCAAAAAAGCCCTAAAGAAATTGAAGATATAAGATTGATGTGAATATGTAAAAAATTATCTGCTCACCACGTTGAAATCAGATGCAAAACTTCACTTCGGAGATAAGCGTCTTAAAAAAGAAATATATAGTAATACTTTATTCAATAAATTCGTGCTATCAATTTTTTCGAAAATCTTATCGGAATTTTAAGTTCCGCTTCTTATTATCACATAGTAATGAATCTTTGTGACTCACCGACGCATCTTCTACGTCCTCTCCAGCGTTCAAGAAAATAAACATTCAAAAATTGCAAACTCCGGCAGTATAGGGTGAAGGGGTACCTTCGTGTTGAAAGCATATCTCTCGACGAGTAGTCGAAGAGTCATTTTCCAACAGTTCGTATAAATTATTCCGAAGAAACTGAAGGTGGTATTTGCTAAAATATTAGAAAATCAAGAATATCTCCCAAACTGTTACAGATAGACCTACCGATACCTTAACAAAATCCAAAGAAATTTTAATTACGCATATTGGTTGGAAAATTCACAGACCTTTTTTTTAATCAAATAAAACGTTATTGAAAAATTTAAAAAAAATGAACATCTTGTGGCGTTTGCACTTGAAGACGGTAGTTTTTCAATGAAAGGTGATGTTCCATCTTTCTAAGTTTGATAGTTACGGTAATATTTGAAATTTTCTAAGACGTTGGAGTAAATTTTTTTTTCGAAAACTTAGCATAATTCAACAAGAGAAGGGGAGGGGGAGAATTTTTTGATAATATTCGTAAATGGAAATTCAGCATAATATTAATAATAATGTTTTTTATTTAGTTAACCCATTCGAACAATACAGCACAACACATAATTATTTTCCTTGTAATATTAAATAAAATAAAAATAATAGACTAGACGTAAACTGCGCCCATGTGAGCGTCACCGCATATTACATTGTTACTGTACCGCTCGTACCTAACTAAACCAGTGTGCATTCGCAAACTCGACATGAGATTCGGCTCACGTACATTGGCGAAGGTTTGAGATCGCTAGTTATCTGCGTCTTCCAGTTAACCGAACATCAAATAGATAGACGAACAAAACGAGTACATAAAGGAAATTTTCTTTCGAAAAATTCCCTTATAAACGGTACGACATAGACCACATGTTTGATTATCAAATTTAAAAATGAATCCAAAAATGGGTGCTGCATTTAAAACAACGGAGTTGATGTGCATTTCCAATATATCCTTTGAAAATAATTTTACAATACGAATAGCTTGATTCGGTGCATCTTTTATTTGAAGCTTTTTTGAAATGTCGATAATAAGACCAGTACGGGTTTAGCATCTTGGGCTGGATTAATATTACAAAACTAAACCAATCAGATTCCTATTCGTATGTTGGACACGACGGTATTACCATTAAAATGGTAATTCTAAGTAGTCGAGTAATTAATTCATACATCATGTACGTTAAGTTGGCTCGACAATACGAAAAATGTAGGGGAGGCTACAAGCCAAGTTCTCTTAATTGTTATCATAAATTAATCTAATTTAATCGGTCGCTGTCTGCTAGAACACTACAATTTACCTCAAATGAATGACGACGAAAATTATATAACTAACGGCCCAATTGTGCAATACAATTTATCAAGCTGGTTAAAATATTCTAAACAGACAGTAAGATGTTATACACTCAATAGTTTTCATAAAATAAAATAACGATTTACCTTAAACTGTTTCACCTCCTGAATACCACAGAACTGATCCCGGCTATCCACAGAACGGCTACCGATAGACACAGCCACCAGGTATTTGCATCCTGTTCTTTCCTACAGGTATAATTCACTTCAAAATCGCCTTCACGTCGGATACGAAATTAGTTCCTTTTAAAACTGTTGCAACTATTAATGTTCATACGTAATTGTTGCCGCCGCTAAAGAAACCGCGAGGATTTTTTAAGTTAGTCGGTATGACACACTTTCCTCAAACAATAAACAATACAATGTCTCTTTACTCTCAATTCTGTAATGTTCGGGAGGTGAAACAGTTTAAGGTCAATCATTGTTCCACTGTATGAAAACTGTATAGTGCATACAATTTTACTGTCTGTTTAGAATCCTTTCACTCTCTTCACTTTAGAACACAATAAACTGTTCCCTTCATATCATTTATATCGGTTCACGGACTTTCCTCCATCAGAATCAGTGCTCACAGGGACAACTCTTTAAATTCTACAGTTAGTGTACGCCCTTAACCACGTTAGAGAAAATGAGGAAAACTGTTCCTCACTTGAATATTCTAAGTTTCCCTAATAAAAGGGATGTTTACATCACCAGACACAGTAAGACCCCAAGGCGGGATACTTTACTTCACGGAAGCTACATATGAAATTCTCTTAGTACCTCAAGCGCTATTAAAAACCGGAACCAATTACATTCGCTAAAAATTAAAAAAATATACCCGTATCGCTCGTTCTAGAAAGTGCCAGGACGTATCTAAAAACACCACTCTTCGGCGCTTGTTAGCGTGAATACCTTACAGCTTATGCGCGTTACTAATCAATCCTAAAATGTAACGAATCTTACTTAACTAACTACTTACTTCTTTTCCCTTGTCATCAATTGTATGAAAGAAATTCTACGTTGTAACCAGAAACATCTGTATTGGTAAACAAGGATTACGTAATATTCTACTTTCATTTTTTAAATGACGTTAAAGCATTCGCCAGCACTCGCTGCACTACCAAAACTAAATTCTCGCATACCACCGATTCGCCGTTACTTTGAGCTGAGAATTTTTAGCATTTTGAAGAATTCGCCAGCAGTTGTCCGGTACTTTAAGTGTACACTTCCCCTATTCTCAAGCTAACATGACGCACGTGGCCACATTTGATGGGTGTAGTATACAATTTTATATATAATATAAAATTTGATTTATGAATTATGCCAATGAGATCACGTCAAAGAGTTTTTTGGAAACGGGCATTAATTAATAGCTCACGAATGCTATTGGACATAGGGAAATGACTTAGTATGTAAATAACTGCAGTATGTATAATGACTTTTAGAAAAGTAAATTTAATTGATTAAAATATGACCTACACAGTCGAAAAAATTCAAGACTTTATTTTTTGAATATTTTAAAGTTTTGAAACAAAATTGTCATTTTTTTTGTGTAGTAAATACTTTTTTATATAACTTTTTTTACACAGTCGAGATAAAGATTTAGTAGTAACATTTATACGAAGGTTGTGGTGTGTGCGCGCTTGTTTGTGTGTGCGTGTGGGTGCTTGCGTGCGTGCATGCGTGCGTGATTGCGTGGGCGCGTTGGTATGTGTGTGCGTGTGAGCATTGTGCGTTTGTATGTGTATGTCTCGTGTGTACGTGTATCTGCATGCCTGCGTGACTGCATGCCAGTGTGCCTGTGTCTCTGAGCATCTGAGTGTCTGTGTGCCGCGTGCCAGTATGTCTGTGTGCCCGTATGTCCGTGTGTCTGTGTACCTGTATGTGTCCGTGTTCTGTTCTCATCCCACTCACGTTTCCCAAGCAAGGTTTTATTCCAAATTTAAAGAAAGTGTAGTACTCTGGGGATGACTTAACTGTCCAATATAATAATCGAAAGAACGTTTCAAACTTGTGTCACCATATAAAGATTTTGATGGAGTGGAAGCTGAATGCCACATTTGTGCAACATCGCATGGGAGGGGACTGCGCTCCATTTTTGGCGTTAATTATTAATTAGATTGTAATTAGTGTGAATATTACACCTGCCTATTTTTTGATTTAATTTTTTCAGGTTGGAAGGAAAGATACTTAATTTTTCGAGTTTTATAAAAAAAAAGTTTTGGGCGGTATTAATAAAATAAACGTTTCACGATCCATGATTCACAGCTTAACTTATCAAGAACTAAGAATGGAGTATAGTATCTGGTTATCAATTTTCTTTATTTTACTAATGAACCACTATACAACCCAATCAATGTATTTTTTTGTTCAAACGTTAAAATGTAAAACTTTTTTGCTTCTTTTTGTTAATTAATTGTAGTTTTTCGGTTTAGAATTGACATGGTTTTCATCGATATTTATGTAAATAAAAATAATTACGTCCTTTGATTCAACCAGTGTTTGATATCGACCCTATAACTATTAACCCACATTAATGTTATACTTTAAAAGTTTTGTTCTCAATTTTAAAAGAGATTACTTGTATTATTGTCTTCAACAGGGAAAGATAATAATATTAAGCAAGAGGCGCTTATGAATGAATTGACCTTGTCGTTAATGAACTTGTTTGCAATACCGTGCTCATTAGAAACAAATCGCTAAAGTTTATAGCATAGACCGCAAGTAACGGTTTTCATAAAACGAGGGTGAACAAAGTGACCAGGTGAGCGATATGTTGGTTTCTATGGTACAGAGCTTATCTATTCGACGATCGTTACTTCTGTCAGTACCTATCTGTAAATGTAACATATTTTTTTGTGTGTTAAAAATTATAACTCTTAAAAATTGGAAAAATCTTAAATATTGCATTTTGTATCCCATGCGCAAGAAATCATTAATTTCTGAGAATTCCATACCATTGGTTGATTTAACGTAAATCAGTTCGCATTGGTATTAGGCGCAAAATCTTCGCTAGTGTAAAGGCTACGAGGTTCATTTGTTGAAGGCGTTTTGCACTCGCTAAGATTTTTGTGAAGTTATACTGTCTGAGGTCGCGACCGTTCTATGTCGCATTATAAAATTGTAATTTTTAATTTTGTCTATGATTCATTAGTTTTTTAAGTACCTTTTCATTATTTATTGTTTCCTGAAGTTTCTTGAAGTCCGTGACGACGAAGTGCCTTAGACTGTACCATGGAAGTATATATATATATATATATATATATATATATATATATATATATATATATATATATATATAGAACTATTATAAACAAAAAGTTAGTTATTAGCCATTATTGAAATATTGAAACAAAAATATTTAGATTTAAATTATTTAACCTTACTTCGTGGAATTCCATAATTAATAGCACCGATGTTTCACATGTAATTCCACAATGTTTTATATAATATTTATTTCTCAACGCGTTTCAATCCAACATAAATCATTATCACGAGAAAATTTATAAGTGAGATAATAATACGTAGTTATGGTATCAAATCTTTAAGGTAAATGCAAACTTGATGTAAATTATAATTCTATATCTAAAATGTCTGTTAAAGGTGAGTCCATTGGATCAACCCGTTGGTCCATTAAAGGTAGTTTCTGTTTAAAAATGTTGAATGCTTTGTAACAACCCATTTTGAATTGTATTAAAATATACCGTAATTTAGGTGCTTCATTCATTTAGTTGTATAAGAAAATTTTATTTATTAATGATTTGTAAGTATGAGGTAGGCAACTTAATTTGCATTTTGGTGTAACTTAAGTGCATATCTTCTTAAAGGTTTATACTCGCACTTCTTTAAATTATTTTTTTCTGCTCAATATTTTCGCGCAACGCGTCATCGTTGACTTAATTCTTTGCGCAAATTTTTCGCGCACGGCTATACCACCAGATATTCGTAGCGTCCATTTTGTTCACTTTTTGTGGTACGCTGTTAGATGCAGGAAGCCAAATTTTTGGGTTTCCACCTAAATTTTGTGAAAAGTGCCATTGGTTTAATGGTAAGATGATTTAACTCGTTATATTAAAAATTTGCTCTTTGCAGGCACTTTTTTTACTTTGATTTACACTTTTATTACATTTACTTTTCTACTTTCCTTACATTTTAAGTACGCATTTAATTTTACATCCCAATTTTTATCTGAATTTCGAGAAAATGCAATAAACGAATAATTCAATTTCATGAAGATAAATTTATAAGAAGGAAAATTCCATTTTGGGTGTGGTTTACAACGTAAAGTATTATTTCCAGATATTGCGCAATATTGGTGCAAAGATGACATCACCTTGGTTGACATTTCCGTAATCGTTTAGATACCAGAGGTTATTAAAAAGTTTATGTACAAAATTTTACGAACAGGTATTTATGTTTAATGATTTTTTAGTAATTTAAGGCTATTTTTAAGATATATTTTATATAACCCTAATTTAACTGTTAATAAACATAGTTTGTATATATTTTATTTTTTACATTTTGATAACATTTTTATTGTAAATAACCTCGATTTAGTTATTCCGAGCATAATTAAAAAATAACTTGGCGTCCGAGATCATTTTTATTAGTGTTACATTGCATTTTTTTTTCTATTGATATTCAGTGGAAGTAATCGAGCAGAAATTGTCGTAATTAAGCAAATCAAAAGATTGAACCACCCTACGTTAATCAACCGACTGAGTCAAAGGTATTATTTTTGGTGAATGGTTTGCATCTCTAGTTAGTTTAACGATTTGTTTGCAGAACATTTTTAACAACAATTTATTTATTATTACATTTTACACTTTATACGATTACCATTACCACATATTTATAGCTTCTCAAAACATCTAATTTGTCTTTTTTATTACAAAAATGTAAAATTTCAATTGTTGTTTAGTGAAATCATAAGGTGATTATTTATTTATGTTTGGCATGTTTGTCTGCGTGTTTATATTTGTAACATCTAATGTGTTCTTTGTATGTAATATCAAAGTTCCTAAGTGTTTGTCCTATGTAAACAGAATTACCGGATGTGCAGTTCAATTTATAAATGCCCGACTTCAAAATGCCGTTAGTTAAATCTTTGGCATTAAATAAACTATTAAGAACATTGGTATTGGTTTTCAAAAGTACTTTGTCTTTTGTTGTTTTGTAATATGTGAGCTACTTTTTCTATTTTTCCAAAACATGAAATTGATATGTTTTATTTTCTATCGGTTATATGTTAACTGGGTAAATGTTTTTGGTAGATAATTTGTACTCTTATTTTTTTACTAGTGTCGATTATGTTTGACATGTAACGGTGTGTTTGTGCTATTTGTTTCATAATTGATCTTTTTTATTGAAACTTCTTTGGTTTAATGGTAATGAAATTGCTGTATCTACTAATGGTCTATATGCTGCTAACTTATGTGTTTTATCGTGACATAAATCGTTTGGAATTGTGTAGGTTTTCTGAATATGAAGATCTCAAGCTTGTTTTATGTAATAATTTTTATGTTTAAATCTAGAAAAGGAATAGCTAGCTCTATTTTGTTTTTTGGGTAGTTTATATTGGGATGTAAATTGTTATAATTAATTAAAAACTCATCAATAAAATCTGGTGAACTATTAAAACATGCTAAAATATCATCAACATAACGAAAACACAATCTTAGAAACATTTAGTTAAAAAATTGGATTTCCTAAGTTATCCATATAGATATTAGCTAAAAATGGCGAAATTGGACTGCCCAAAGGTAAACCATTTTTTTTAAATGAATTTTATTATTGAATGTGAAATAATTTTGATTAACAGAGATCAAATAATTGAATTAACTCCATTCTTGTAACTAACTCAACATTATTATTAAACAAAAAATGATTTAATAAAGATTTTAAAGAATTTAACAAAAGATACGAGTAATATCAAAACTTGCAAGCATCTTATGTAGCACTGTTGTGTAGTTTATGAATTAGTTCTAAAGAATGTTTAACAGAATGTATTGATTTGTACTTTAAATTGATTGTTATTATGTGTTAAAATTTGTTGTTCTCTTAAGCGGACAAGTAGATATTGCAGTGCTGTAAACTTCGTTTCACACCTGTTTGAATTTTTGTTGCAGAATCTCTTCTTCAAAATTTTCGTTAATAATAAAATGATTAACATTCTGCACATCTAAAGTTTTGAAATAATTACTATAGTGGTACGTTTATCTGCTTCGACAGAAATTTGATTGTTTTTGTTAATTTTGTTCTTAACCGATTTTAGTAAGATTTGTTGTTGTAAGTTTTGTCCTTTTTCAAAGAAAACTATAAGTAAATTAGCAATTTAAAATCTGGAATAACTATTATGATCTTTTCTACGTGCGCTCCCATTATACTGCGATGTTGATGGTGCACAATAAACTTGTAAGTTGATCTCTGAGTTAATCAAAATTATTTCATATTCCATAATAAAGTGTATTTACAAAAAGAAATGTTTTACCTATGAGTAGTCCAATTTCGCCGATTTTAGCTAATATCTTTATAGATAATTTAAAAGATCATATATTTGGATTAAATGTTTTGATAAGGCTGTATTTTGGTTCGATATATTAGGATGTTTTATTAGTTTATCAGATTTATTGATGAGTTAACATTAACAATTAATATTAACAATTGACATCCTAAAAAATTACACTAAAGACTGAACAAAATAGTGCCATTAGTTTTTTTAAACATAAAAATTAATACATAGAACAAGTTTGAGTTCTACACATTCACAAGTCCGACACATACGCAGTTCCAAACGAGTCATGTCACCATAACACACATAAGTTAGCTGCATATAGATATTAGTAGATAGAGCAATGACACTGCTATTAAACCAAACAAATTTCAATAAAGAAATATCAATTTATCAATCATAAAACAAATTGCACAAGCAAATGGTTACATTTCAAATATAATGGACACATTAGTTAAAAATCAAGAGTACATATATAGCAATTTCATATTTTGAAAAAAATTAAAACAAAGCTCACATATTACAATAGAACAAGAAGTACAAAGTAGTTTACAAAACTAATACCAATGTTTTAACACTTAGGAACTTTGATATTAGAGACAAAGAAGATATTGCAAATATAAACACACTGGCAAATCAAATTATGCCAAAAGTTTAAATATACTCGGATTTATACAATCACCTTACGAAAATGTAAACTTTTACCATTATTAATTAAAATACTTAATTTTTGGGTTTTTTAAGTGGTTTTTTATTTATATTTTATATACATTTATACATTTCGATAACAATTACAGTTATCGTCGTCGATAAATAGTAATATGTATAAGAATTGCTTGAGAAGTTAGAACAAATTTATGAAATATGAAAAGGATGAAAATACAAACATAAGCGTATAAAGTCAACTATGGAATCTAATTTTAGTAAAGAATAACTATATCCTTAATAAATTAAATATTATTAAACTGCCTTGAAGATGACAATGATGAAAATTGATAAAAGCATTCACAAATATAAACTTGACATACCAATTAAAGATCTAGTCAAATCTAACAAAGAAATAGTTTTTTGTTAATAATTGTAATTGTTATTGTACAGTGAAATCACAATGTAGTACGTCTAATATGATACCTATGCTAAATTATTATAGTGCTGTTTTAACTTAATATATAATTGGTAAAGGAATTTACTTTAAAGTCTAGAAAAAAAGTACAATTATGCCTATTGAAACCTAGCAATTTTTTTTTCCTATTGAAGTTATTAGGATGTTTATATATCTCAATAGCTTCACGTTGTAAACGAACGTAATAATGAGTTCCTTTTGACAATATTTCCATGATTTAAATTATTTAAATCATGCTCGGCTACCGCATATTTTTCTGGTTGTCGTAATCTACAAAATCTCATATGACCTTTACATCTCGTACCAAAGCTACGTTTTGTGGTTCTTATTCTAGGTTTTAAGCTGTACTAAAGTATTAACACTTTAAGTATACAGGGTGGGCCAATAGTGCGTGGGTGGAAGATTGTGGGTTTATTAAGGAATATTTCTGAGGTTTGTTGATGGGATGTGATAGGGTATCCTTAAGGCTACAAACCTAAAATATTTTAATCACAAAGTTTATACAGGGCGATTCATATCAAAGTTGAATTTTTTTTTAATGGAACTCCCTGTATGTTGATGCATATTTGGATTATTTGATCAATTCTAGTGCGGCTTTCTGTATCACACATAATACCTAAAATGAATCGGTCATTTTTACAAAAAGTAGATGTCTGAAAAAACTAACTATCGCTATGATCACAAAACTTAGAAGACCATGGCTCTGCGATGTTACTAGACAAGAAATGTAGTAGCGTAAAGTTGATAGTCAAATCCGAATTTTTCTTGTGTTTAGAGAAATTACTTTGTCAATTTACAAAATTTCAATCAATGGTAACTTGATTTTTTCAAAGGAACGGCCATTTTTTCATTTTGGCATCACACGCGTAATTTTTTTACCTTTATAAGCATATAAATTAGTCGGTATCTATCTTCGGTAGATTTCTTTTAATCTCACAATTTCTAATTAATTTGGTATATTTTTCAATTTTTATTTTGTATTATCTAGTAACACGTGGAAAATAAACAAAAAACTATTCACATTATAAAACATTATTTATTAAGTACAAAAATACATAAACACAAAAAACAAGATTACGAGCTAAAATAAAAATAATTTTAATCAATGTTCAAAATATCTACCACCTTGTTCTAAGCAAACATTAATTCTAGGACGAAATGAATTTTAGCCACATTTACTATTACTGGGTTAACAGTTGCAAAAACGTTTCGGATTCTGTTTATCATATCTTCCGCAGTAGTTGGTAGTTCAGCATACACTTTTTCCTTGACGTACCCCCTCAAAAAGAAATGAAGCGGGGAAATATTTGGAAATCTCGCTGGCCATTGGGCACGGCGTGAAAATACAAGTCCCTAACTTGAGCGAGCGGTACATTTTCAAGAGGTCCAAATAAGTTATTATCCAGGAAATTCAAGTACAAATTCGAATTTAGAATACCGTCGAAGAAAAAGGGATCAACAACTGAAGTACTGAATATGTCTGGCCAAACATTAATTGACCATTCTTCTTGGCTATGAACTCGGAAATAGTAAGGGTTTAATCTAAGTAATAATGAAAATTAGGCTGGTTAACAAATTGCGGTGGAAGGTGTACTCATCTGTAAACATGATCTAATCCAAAATTGTACATTTTCATTTAACTTTTGCTCTACCCAATTTCAAAGATTAATCCTGTTTTGAAAATTGGCCTGCTTGACCTCTTGTTGTAGTTGGATGTGCTAAGGATGAAATTTTTTAATTATTCTTCTGGCAGATGTTCTACTTACTTGAAAATCTCTTTTGAGTTGTCGTGTACTCGTAGGGGGATTTTCTCTATTACTACAGCTTAAATATTGAGTTGCAATAAATCTTTCTAACAAATTTTTGAATGTTTCTTCCCTTGGATGACGCTTCCGGTCAGGATATCTAGCTTTGTACACTTGACTCGCTAGGAACGGATTTCTAACGCATTGTCCAAGAATGAAAACCATACCAATTATTTCATTTTTATCAGTTAAATTTAATGTTAACTAAGCTCTAACCAGAAATAGCAGCACGAACTAATGTCAAAAAAATGAAGTTAATGTGACAGAATTGGTTTATCTTTCACAGCCTGCTAGTTAGTCATAATAATAAAATACAGCAAATTAATCAGAAATTGTAAAATTAAAAGAAATCTAACGAAGATAGATACCGACAAATTTACGTCGTTATAAAGGTAAAAAAATTACGCATTTGATGCAAAAATGAAAAAATTGCCGTTCCATTTGAAAAAATCAAGTTACAATTGATTGAAATTTTCTAAGCACAAGAAGAAATCGAATTTGACCATCCGGTTTACGCTAATACATTTCATGTTGTCTGTCACAGCCTTCTAAGTTTTGTGATCACAGCGATATTTAGTTTTTTCAGTCATCTACTTTTTGTAAAAGTAACGCAAATATTTTAGGTTTGTAGCCTTAAAGACACCCCTCCAGATCCCATCAACAAACTTTAGAAATATTCCTTAATAAACCCAAAATATTCCACCCACGCACTATTGGCCCACCCTGTATATCCATTAACTTGTAGTGATTTTGTTAAATATTAATATTCATCTTTCAAAAATTCAGGATCACAAATTCGTTTAGCTCGATCCACAAGAGATTTAATTATAACAATTTTTTGACGTGGATGGTGGTTTGATAATGAACATAAAGATATTTATCGGTGTAGTCGGCTTCAAGTAAACAGATTATAAGTTTTAGATATTTTACTAGTATGTCAAGAAATGGTAAACTTCCGTTAATTTCCTTCTCTTCGATGGAGAAACTGGATGCTTGGATGAATACCATTTATAATAATTAAAAATTTATGTAGTGCTTTTTCTCCTCACATTTGTGCTATTAAAAACGTTAGATTAATATCCCTGAAGTAAAAGCTTTACTAATAATATATTAAGTTACCACAGCACTATAATAATTTAACACATGTAGTTGTTTTCACTGTACAGGGTGGCCAACTAAGAATGCGAGGTACTGTATCTGGGAAACTATCTATCGTATAGGCTTGCGCAAAAAAAGTTATTACTAAAACGGCCAATACAAAAACCTGGAAAATATTTTAAAGTTTCTGAAATGGCCGCTAGGGGGCGTAACTGCAATCTTGAATCTAAAAAAGTGATGTTTCTGTGAATTCTGCTATATTAACCTAATAAAACAATAACTGATCTTTAAAGTCGAGGATAATCTCAACTTTTTTTCTTTGGCACTTTTTGATGTATGTCTAAAAATAAAGTAGTGGGGGGTATTCAAAGGTTTCCTTAAATAACCCCCTGTATCTTCTAAACGGCTAAGCCGATTTTAACAAACTTGAGCTACTTGGGCTACATATGTTATAATATTTGAAGTTTTGTTAGTTTCACATGTCGTAGCATGGAGGGTTTTGTTCGACATTCCGACAGAAACGGTTAATTTTCGCAAAAAAATTAAATACATTGGTAATTATCGATCAAAGAAAACTCTATACGAAAATCCCTTAACTTTTTATTTTTTTTTAACTATATGTTTCTGGAATTGTTTCTATTATGTAAGTTGTGGCCCTAAAAAGGACCGATTCAAAGGAGGAAGGTTTTTAATGCCCCCGTAAATGCTCGAAATGCTGACCATCATGCTCTATGCATTGCTGAAGCCTCTCAAGATTAGACAAAACTGCAGCTTCAATTTCGGCTCTCGGTATGTTACGTATTGCGTTACGAATCCGGTTTTTCATATCTTCTCTAGTAGTAGGTTGAGTCCGAAACACGATGCCCTTTAAGCGCCCCCATAAATAAAAATCGAGGCAAGTTAAGTCTGGTGATCGCGGAGGCCATGGAGACAGACTTCCTCTTCCAATCCACCGCTGTTGAAATACTGCATTAATATGTTCTCGCACATTAATAGCAGAATATGCTGGGCAACCATACAACTGCAAAAACAATTTTTGCCTTGTTTCCAGAGGCACATCTTGCAACAACAACAGTAATTGATTAGCCAAAAAGTCAAGAAATATATTGCCATTTAGGGGTTGCTCGAAAAAATATGGCCCAATAATTCTGCCTCCCAGTATGCCACACCATACATTTAAACTCCAACGTCCTTGGCGCTGAACTTCACGCAACCAATGGGGATTTTCTGCAGACCAATAATGCATATTGTGCAGATTGACTCTCCCGTCACTACTGAAGGTGGCTTCATCGGTCCAAAGAATTTAAAATAAAAATTCTCTATTTTCGCGTATCATGCCTAACATCCAATGGCAATAGTCTAACCTTCGATCAAAATCTTCCTCTTTCAAGGCCTGATGCAAAACGACATGATATGGGTGCATTCTTAAAGTAATTAAAAAAAGTTTAAACGAATACCTATATATTTTGATGGCCATTAGAACTTACCTATGGTCCTTCAAAATATTTTGAGCCGTTGTCCGTGATATGCCCAACTAAGTGGATAATGCTCTTGTGCTAACATGAGGATTTCCTTCAATATTGCCCAGTACACGGTTAATATTTTCTTGTGTTCTTCCAATTCTTTGCCGTTGAAACGTAGGCCGAAAACTACCATTGGCTCGTAAGCTCGCCACTAATCGAGGAAAAACTCTTACATCGCAAGGACGCCGATTTGGATATCGAGCCGCGTAAACACTTTTAGCTACTGCGGCATTCTGAAGACATTCAAAATAAACCGCAAGCATATCAACAGCTTCATTATTCGTAAAACGCATTTTGAAGGCACAAAAATTGCTCAAAGTAACGCGAAAGTATTGACAACTATTGACAATTTGAGGATTATGTATGTTTTGTTTAGGTATCTGTTTCCATTGCCTGCTTCTATTAATTGTATTATTCGTATATATCCATAGTGAATATGCATTTAAACAAACAAAAATAGGCCTTTCGTATAACTTTTAGCATTGCTTACTTGCTCGTAGTAATTCCCAAAAGGATGATTTTATTCTGGTGAATAAATTTACAAACATTTAAAATCGCAATTTCTAGGTAACCTATTCAGAGCCGAAATTGAAGCTGCAGTTTTGTCTACCCATAAGAGGCCTCTGCAATGCACAGAGTGATGATCAGCATTTCGAGCATTTACGGGATCATTAAAAACCTTCCTCCTTTAAATCGGTCCTTTTTAGGGCCACAACTTACATAATAGAAACAATTCCAAAAAATATAGTTAAAAAAAATGAAAATTTAAGGTATTTTCGTATAAAGATATTTTAGATTAAGAACAAGATATCGAGATGCGGTTTTCGCGAGCTTGTTTAGGCATCATTTATCTACTTGTTCATGAAAAAAAGTCATAATTTTTTTGCGAAAATTAACCGTTTCTGTCGGAATGTCGAACATAGCCCTCTAGCGACGACATGTGAAACTAACAAAACTTCAATTATTTTAACATTTGTAGCCCAAGAAAAGCTCTTTTCAACGCACCCAAGTTTGTTAAAATCGGATTAGCCGTTTCGAAGATACGGGGGGTGATTTAAGGAAGCTTTGAATACCCCCCACCACTTTATTTTTAGACACGTCAAAAAGTGCTAAACAAAAAAAGTTCAGATTATCCTCGACTTCAAAGATCAGTTATTTTTTTATTAGGTTAATATAGCAGAATTCGCAGAAACATCACTTTTTGCAGTTACGCCCTCTAGCGGCCATTTCAGAAACATGAAAATATTTTCCAGGTTTTTGTATTGGCCGTTTTAGTAATAACTTTTTTTTGCGAAAGCCTCTACGATGGATAGTTTCCCAGATACAGTATCTCGCATTCTTAGTTTGTCACCCTGTACAGTGCGTCCCATTTTCGATGATATTTCGGGGTTACTCACTTACGAGGAAAAGGAAATATTGCATTTTGGAACCCCCCTGGTTTCTCCGTTGCCCTTTAATGTATGGCAAAGGTAAAAATTGGTCCTTATACAGTTTTTTACGTAGAATCCAGTGGCGTAGTCGTATTTTTGCTGTAAACTGTCAATTTTTAGCTATAAATAAAACATGTTTTTTTTAACGGAAAACCCTGTTTTTTTATTTTTGCGTTTGATTTTGTAAGCTTTACAAAAATATATAATATGTGATGTGCATTTTAAATAATAAAATTTATGATTTCACAAAATCTGCGTAATAACATAGTGTGTATTAAATAGCATTAGAATTAGTAGGCCGTGATTGTTGAAACAATTAAATGATCATTTGCTAAGCGCTTGTCAAGACCTGTCAGTTGTAAAATTTATATTCTCTGCGTAATATTGTATTCGTTACAATGGCTGAAAATTCAAATTATCAACATTTTGAAAAATATGACAAGTTAGTCTGTTTTATAGAGAGCAATGAAAACTCCCGTGAGGCTTCCCAACTGCATTTGAACAGGTTTGTTTGAATACTTATTTATCTTTTGACATGTTTGGATTTATTTTTTATTTAAATATCATTTGGATTCATAGATATCCAGAAAGAAGGCAACCTTGTCTTTTAATTTTTTCTCGAATAAAAAAATTTTTGGTAGAACATGGATCATTTATCCAACCCCGACCAAAAAAGTATAATAGGGAAAATTGCGATACGGATGAAGTCAACGTTTTAGTATGTATAGAGGCAACCCCTTCACAATCATGTAGAGTTCTACAGCAGCAGATTGGTGTTCCCAAGACTCAGGTTCAAAGCATATTGACCAAATATAAATGTAAGCTATACAAGATTAAAATTGTTCACCATTTGCATCCTGGGGATGTAGAACTTCGTTTACTGTTTTGCAACTGGTATTTGGAACAAATTCGTATTGGTAATAACTAGATTTATAATATGGTCCGACGAGGCTTACTTTTCGAGTTCAGGTATTTTCAACAGGCATATTGCTAGGAATTGGTCCCAGAGAAATCATCATGTGCTATTCGAAAGAGAGCAACAGGGTCGATTTGGATTTAGCATAGCTTGTTTTATTTTGGGGCAACAAATAGAATACAGAATTTATGAAGGCAGTCTTACAGGATACATTTAATGCAAGTTTTAGATTGGGCGCGCACATAATCTGTAATTGTTGACTTTTTAGACAATTATTTCGCAAAAGTGGATCGGTACTCGTCGACTAATTAGATGGCCTCCACGGTCACCTGACCTATTCATGCTAGCCTTTTTTTTATTGGGGTACTTGTAGAATAAGGTTTATAGTACCAGTCATCGGACAATAGATGAACTACTTAATACCACCAATCCGGCATTTCAAAACTTGCAATGACATTTCAAAATTATTTTAAATGTTTTAAAAAGAATAACCACTGTATGTCAAAATAATTGATTTAGCTTTTTTAAAATTCCTATGTTTGTAATATCCTAATGTAATTAACTCACGACCTAGCAATTCTAAACCATAAGTTTTATTTAGAACTAAAAATTGACAGCTTACAGCAAAAATATTACTACGCCACTGGATTCTACGGAAAAAACTGTATAAGAACCAATTTTTACCTCTGCCATACATTAAAGGATAACGGAGAAACAAGGGGGTCCCAAAATGCAATACTTTCAATTTCGCCCTGTATTTCAGAAATGTAGCGTGCTATGAAAGTTTTGTTTATACCAGCGTTCTTCTCACAAAAAAGTAGCAAGGTATTGTGAAAAACGCAACTCTGTACCTTTACTCGTAAGTGAGATACCCCGAATATCATCGAAAATGGGACACACTGTACAGTAACAGTTACGATTCTAACAAAAAACTTCTCTGTTATGTTTGATTAGATCTTTAATTGTTAAGTCAAGTTTCTATTTGTGAACGCTTTTATCAATTTTCAATTAAAGTTTTTCACAACTTCATACTTACCGTCAAATGGGGTGACATTGATCAAAAAATTATTCTTTTTGAACATATTGTGAAAAATAAAGATCTTATTTTATAATAAATTAATTATTTACCCAGAAATATATAACATGAAGCATTTCTAGAAGTTTGCGATGTTGAATACATAAAACAGAGGCGTGGCAAAGCCAAAACCGCGTGAACAATCTCTCATACCTATTGTGGCGTGAAATTGTTCATAGAAATTATAATACACGGAAAGTAAAGGTGTCAAGTAAGATAGGATCAATCTCGACCCATAGTGTTCTATCTATAACCGTTTTGGAGATACAACATTTTGAATGAAATGGGGGTGAGATGGTTCATTGTGGGTGAGATTGATCACCTGCTGGTAAATGTTCCTATTCTCGTAAAAAACAACAAAAACATTGTTATAAACACTTTATTTGGAGGTTAACACAAAAATAGAAAAATATGACAACTTAAAAAGAACTTTTTGCAAATTTAAACGTCATTTTGTAAGCACCACAATCTGATAAAAAAAATAACAGACGGTTCCTTCTCTAAATTTCAAATATATGGATCACTTTTTTAAAAGAGTAGACGACAGAACCATCATCATTACTCGTTGTTTGAGGGTCTGGCAATATGGCAAGTATATCGGAAAAATCTGCCATAAATTCGTCAACTTCTTGAACTATGAAAACTTTTCTGGTTTTATCCAACGACTTCAGTCCTAGTAATTCAATCTCTGTTTGTCCTTCTTCATCGTCTGATACATTTTGCACAATTGCTGTATTCATCAGAATTGTCACTGGTAACTTGATCTATTACATCCGAGTCACTAGAATCTTCATCATTACGTAGAGCAACGCTTTTACCAGGTTCCACAGATGACTTGGCGTTTAATGTTTTTTCTAGTTGGTGCAGCAGTGAACCGTTACTGCTGCAAGTAGCTAACAAAAACATTGCTTAGAGAAATATTAGGGTCTTTAGAGTTTTCGTTTGGAATCTTTTACAAGACTTGATTAGGGCCAAGAGGAACAATCCGTATTGCTCTAAATGAACTTACTAGATCGTTTTTTATGGCGTTGACAGACTTCCTATTCATTTTAATTAGAGTAGAAGCCAATAAATATGGAAAATCCTTCTTGTCTAGTGAAGATTGTTAGGGATGACTCTTTTTCCAGTTTGTTAAGACAGATCTCCAGACCACTTTAAAAGGTCGAAAAAATCCAACATGGCTGAGTGAGATTTGTTGAACATATCGGAAGGCAAACAAAGGCAATGTCATTCCGCTCACACTGTGTTAAAACACTTTCTGTAAAATGGGAAGAAAGATTATCGCCCAACAATACTTTCCGGCCAGGAAGCCTCTTCGCGTGTGACAAGAAAACTGACTCAAACCAATATGTAAATGTTTGGGCGTCCATCCATCCGTGTTGTGTACGATTGAATCGGGATCCTACACTACAGCACCTATCGTTACAGCAAGGTTTACCTTTGGGACCCATTTCAATCCATTGCTGCCACATTTTTTTCCGCTTTGCATATCACATATGGAGGTAGCAGTATACCGGAGGCGGAACCACACATCATTACTGTTATTGCAAACGCGTTCGGGATACTTTGTCCCACGCCGAAAGAGCATTTTTTGCGTACCGAGATCGTCCTGCAAATTTGTTTCGTCGTAATTAAATACATCGCAAGCCGGTATATTTTCAGGTGTCTTCCTTAAATTATCAAAATATTCTATAATTGTTTGCCTTGACACGTTAGCTCGGGCTCTCTTAATGTTTGATGCAACTTTTTGACTTATTTCTTTCCTTTGTCTTGCTAAAAAAGAACGCGCCCAATTCATACCCGGCATATTTGACTTAAGTTTGGCAACAGTACGGCCTTGGATATCTAAATAAGTTTTAGCTATGTAACGTAGATCATTCAGGGTTAAGAGGAAACCCCATTCTCCGCAAATATTTGCAGCCCTTGCAAAGGCTCGTTCCTCTTCAGCTGTAATTATTGTTTGACCGCCACTTTTTTTGACGCGAGTTCCATTAAATTTATTACGAAGCGTGCCAAAAGGAATCTTGTTCTCTGCGGATGCCCTACGAATAGACCATCCCTCCACGACTATTTTTTTGAGTGCAAGTTGTATGTTCTGTTCAGAATAATCCATACACGAGCGTGAACCGAGTTTTCTTTTGTATTTTCTTGGCATGATTCTAATACAACAAAAGTTGCTTTATTTTTATAAATTTAGGTTCCAAATATATTTTTTAAGATTTCATTACTCAAATCTCATTAAAATACGAAATCATAAGTAATAATACTAATTTTTGTATATTGGTGAGGCGAAATTGTTCAATATGATTGATCACTCTCGCCCCACATGCACGACCAATCTCACCCCGCCTTATAAATTTCTACAGAACTTAAGCACTGCTGAGACAATGGCTCACATCTAAATATATAACGCCTAGAATACCTCAATAGTCATGCAGGTTACGAAATAATACCAAAAAAATGCTTTAGTTTTTACTTACCAGGGTAATTTTCGGGAGTTGTTATTTTACGAAAATCGCTACCTTCCAAACAAAGCCAATTTATTCGAAAAATACGAGGACGTTTACATTCACGTGCATGAACAACCTGCGTCCATGTTTCTCCTAGTGGAAACTGTCGAATACACTTCAATTGAAGGTATAAATTTGGCGCTAAATTCAAACTTATAAACGTATGATTTGGTGATCAATCTCACACCCAGCGGTAAATTTCACCCCATTTGACGGTACATCATAATTTGATTACAGTTTGTTAAACTTGCTCTTTGATCATGACATTTTTCACTGTTAGCCTTCGACCGTTAGAGGGTGTTCTGATTTGTCATCTTCAAAGCAGTTTAATATTTAATTTATTAAGGATATAGTTATTCTTTACTAAAATTAGATTCCACAGTTAACTTCATACGTTTATCAAACTGTTATATTAATAGCAGGCTTATGTTTTACGCTTTCATCTTTTTGATATTACAAACATTTGTTCTAAAATATCAGCAATTCTTATAGATATTACGATTTACTGAGGACGATAACTGTAATTGTTATCGAAACGTGTAGATTTATATGAGATATAAACAGAAAAATACACCATTAAAAAACTCAAAAGCAAAGTATTTTAATCACCTTATGACTGCAAAACAATATTAAATTTTAACATTTTTGCAATAAAAATGACAAATTAGATGTTTTTTACGACATTTCAAATAGAATTATAATTTACCTTAATGATCCGTTACCATAACTACTTATTATTTTACTTGAGAAATAAATATTTATATAAAACATTGTGGAATTATATTTCAAACATTTGTGCTATTAAACTTATTTAGGTTAATATCCGAATTCTCTTTAAGATCCCCACTTATTTATGATATTCATTTCTTGTAAATCGCATAATTCTATAAATAAGTTCATAAACGACTTTTCTTATTAAATTAACCTTAAACATTGGCATTTAAACAAATACCTTGCCTTATATAAAAGCGAATTAGAGTCCTTGAAAAAAATACATGTAACCAGGAAATAAGTGAGGTACAATCATATTAATAAGTTATATCTTGCGTACCCATAATTATAGCTGAAATACATTGTTCCTAACACCTCCAATTAAAAGTTGGTAATATAAGCTCTATATGTTAGTTTTTGCAACCCTATACAATTTGTGACAATGATGTGAGATTTTTTTATCTAAAATCCATTTATTTTAATCCCGTAATCTTGTATGATGGCGAACTGATAGAAGCTAATTAAAGTAAAGCAAAAATATTGACTAAACACTTTCGGAAAATGATTCGTTGTTGACCTAATCATTACATAGTTAATGTGGGAGAGTACAACATAACTCCCCCATTTCGTTGATTATTATTTATTCTACCCTTAACTAAAATAGTGCGTTCAAAATCGATAAATAATTAAAACATTTATATAGATGAACAATTGAACGTCCTATAGAATTCGTGTTGACAATTTAAGGAACATGTTCTTTTATTTTACTAATATTAAAGGTTGGCTTAAAGAATGTAACAAAAAAAAACGCCTACTTTGTATGATTAATAAACATGTAAAACGATAACACCTGGTAGCTCTTTCTAACGGCAGTTTAACAAGATACATAAATAACAAAATGTTCATTTACATTTAAAAGAAAATCTCGTAACTCAATGTAAATAAATGAACACAGTAACTCACGTCCACTCGCCAATTTACGTTTCTAAATTAAACATCTGCAGTCGCACATGCACCATTTAAGTTAATCACGAATATTCATTGAAACGCTAAATCATCAATGCAAAAATTATAAGTACTTACATTTTTTCGGTGTCCGGTGGAAAATTTCTTGGCACTTGAGTTAATCCACGATGACTGCAATCGACCGATGTTCCAGTACACGCACAATTCTTCGGGCATTTTGAATGATGTAAATCAATGAAACCTACCGAACTTATAGATTCGGTTTTAATACCAAAATCGCACAAAATAACTAAAAATCCTATAAAAGCGACGAACGCTACTGATGACGCCCGCATCGCGGTCTACTACTGTATTTTCACAAGGAAAAAGGAAAATGTTTATTTTGACACTGTATTTAAAACCGCACCGAAGACGATGTTCCTTGCGTTTAATTGAAATTTGTTAGTCTTTTCGTTGTTTTTTTAAAGGCTTTAAATAATGGTGATGGTGGTTTTTCTTCTCGCCGATGCCGCCGTCGCCTTCATCAACGGATTAAAAATCTAAAACTAAAAAAAACAAAAATTAATTACCCCTTCTTAAATATTACTTAAACAAATGAAAATTATAATTGTTTATTTTATTGTGAGATAAATGTACATACGAAAACCATTAAATCTATCTTTATATTGCAACGTTACCATTACAGGTTGAAGGGTATTAATCAAACGGCGCAAGCCACATAACCAATTATTTGTTCAAGCATTAGAAAATTAAACACTAATGCTGGTATCTGGAAATACACTTATTTTTATTTTTAAACAAAATAAAAATAAACACTGACCAGTCAAATATAGTTTTTTTTAATCACGTTGGAACGTACGAAGTGTGAGTGAATAATTTGTGGGAACCAGGTGAAAAGTTTTTCCGACGACCACATGTGAAAATGACATATAGCACACAGAACCTACTGCGAAAGTCACAAATATCACTCTTGAGTTGAAAAGTAAAATATCACTCGAGTGTGATATTGTATGTCAACTAAATATGTTGACCTTGATCTCAGAGTATTTCACTCTTGCATAATGTCATAAAACACAAAATAAATCACACTTTAAACTTAAAAACACATAAAAAATGATTTATAAGTGTTTAATCAAAATTAAAATGAAATATTCCAATTCCAAGATGCACAAATAACGGAGACTACAAACATCTCTCAATCTTTATTGCAAACTCCATTACAATTTACGAATTACAATAATAATAATACTACTTTCTATTTTAAGTATTTGTTATTCAATCGTTATTTTTTTTTTGTATTCAATCAACAATAAAATTCTCAAATTACAGTAATCAAAAAATATATTGACTTTTATTTTTGGAGATTGTGCATTATTTGTGGTCGTCGGAAAAATAGTGCACATTACTAGTATGGAAAGTGCCATTTCACTTTCCATACTAGTAATGTAATATACTATTATCAATTATAAATCGTATATTTCAATAATTGTACACGATTACACGTTTTGATAAGAATTACAGTTAACGTCTCCAGTAAATTATAAAAATAATTAAATTAAACATATTTACAAAATATGAAAATGCAAAAGATATGTCTTCTACAGGGTGTCACAAAACAACTGTTCCTAATTTTCAGAAATGATAGAGGATACTTAAAGAAACGTTTTTTATTAATAAACTAGTGTCCGGAAATTTCTTAGTGTCGAGATGAACTAGAAATCTTTAAAAACGATCTCAATTACAAAAAAAAAATAATTTTTACGTTATAGGAATTTTTCGAAGTTACGACTACCATTTGCGATACACAAGTTATAACGATGTGTAATCGACTGACGAATTCTACGAAATAACTGCAGATGTTCACTAATATCGTCAAACGCCAGAATAATTCGAGCCACTAACTCTTCTTCTGTATTAGCGGGTGTCTCTTAAACCAGCAATTTAATATGACCCCAAATACAAAAATTAACTGGCGTCATATCTGGTGAACGTGCAGATCATTTCGGCAATTTAATCCAAAGTGTGCTGGTGCACCATCATGCTGGAAAACAATACTTTTTCGAACATTTGCAAGCAATTCTGGTAGAGTATGTTCCAGAAAAATCCTATACACATGACAATCTAACCGTGCAGGCAGTGATTATGGTCCCACTACATAATTGTCAATAACCCCAGCCCACATATTAACAGAAAATCTCCATTGATGATGTAACATGTGCACGGCTTGAGGATTTTCTTCGCTCCGGACGTGACTATTGTGTGTATTAAAATAGCAATCTCTTGTAAAACATGCCTTGTCCGTCCATAACACACTCCAAGGAAATCTTGGTTCGTCGGTAATTTTACTCAAGTACCATTCGGCAAATTGAACACTGTTGGGATAATCAGCTGGAATTAACGATTGCACTTTTTGAATGTGAAACGGATGCTTCTGGCATTCCTTTAATACCCTCCATACAGATATGTGGCTTGTATTCATCGCATGGGCATTAGCACTGGTGCTTGTTTTCGACTTATTTTCAAATTGTTGCAAAACTTGGTCCTCAAATACAACATTTCGGACGGTACCATTGACTCCCGAATGAAGTTTCTTTGCTTGAAATTCGCCAGTATCCCGAATACGCTGATTCAATCTTGAAAATGATTACAGGGAATGTGACGCTGAGGATGCTGTTCCACATAAATTCGCCTTGCTTCTTTAGGATTACCGGTAAGCTGCTCCGTAGGCCATATGCATGTCTGCTAATTCAATATTTGTAAAATGATGCAGTTTCAATCAAACACTAATTTATCAAATAAATACTCATTTGTGACACGTAAAATGACAACTGCTGCGAAAATAGTTGTTGTTTTTCATAGGTTGCTACACTTTATTTCAGTTTATCTCGAGACCAAGAAATTTCCGGACACAAGTTTATTAATAAAAAATGTTTCTTTAAGTGTTCTTTCTCTATCATTTCTGAAAATTAGGAATAGTTATTCTGTGATACCGTGTATAAGAATTTTCTATATGTATTTCAAAGCCTACTATTGATTGTTATTTTACTATTAGCTAAAATATCATAAAACTATCTTAATAAATAACATTCCAGAACACCCTGTACGAACGGAAAATACCACAATAAAACATAAATAGGTATCTATTACCATAAATTAAAATCGTGAAAGTTTACATAAGTAAATGAATGACTAGTTTAGGCTACTTCATTCAATTACCTATATTTTAAATGATTGTTTAATATTTGCCATGAACTCTAAGTTTTTTAAAACTACTTTTGTTACAAGTCACCAACTACTTGGACGTCACAACCACGCAACGTTGTCAGATTGTTTACACTGTTAATCAAACATTAAACATTAAACATTTCAGGTCGTCTGATTATAAGCATATTAAAGTCCGTGCTTATCGGTTAAATTGTGCCTTATATATGCTTATAATTTCGTCTAGTTAGTCTGATCCGATCCGTTCATGCGTGCGTGGACGCTATTACAAAAACCGTTTCAACTTTTTTCAAATCTGTCTCGACCAAGTGATAGAATAACAATTAAAGATGTGAACCTCCTATATTGACATCGATTGGGGAAACTTCTACTAGGTCAATAGTCAAGTTCAACAAAAAATTTTCATGCAAATTTGAAACAGGTGTTTCATTGACCTCAACAAATGACTCACTTCTCACAAATGGATGCTAAAGGTCACTGTTATTCTCTACAACTGAGCACTGTTTGTATCACGGTAATAAAAATGTGCACTTTGTATGTTGAACTTGATCAATAGTGATCAAAAGAGATATTTATTAAGGAGTCCTTTGTTGCTTCCTAATACCTCTCTTACTTTAATGAGTTTGTAATGTTCCGGTCAATTCGTCGTAATGACATTTATACGTTAAAAAATAAAGGTAACCCACCGCTGAGTGGATCACAATGAAACAAAGCAAAACAAAGGTCTTATTCAAATTGATTCAGCATCTTGGGGTTCAGGATCATTTATCTTGTAAAGTACCCGATAACCGCAAACATCAAAATTTTTAAGAATCCGCTTAATGAGCGGAATCAGAATTTGATATGATAAAATGAATAGTTGGGCATAGTCGAGAACATGAAGTGAATTGTCACCTAAAACTTACACTTGTGCAAACATCAGAATGATTTACGATCTTAGTGATTTCTGTTTTAAATTCCACCTTGTCTCCAAATATTGGATCAATTTCAAGATTCTGGACCTAAGATGTTTGGACAATTCGTCTCTCCAAAATAATTCTAGATGTTGAAGCTATATAGTCAACAGGATATTAAGTGTTAGCACAATTTCAAGAACAATCCCTTCAAAAAGGACCATATTTCAAATGTTGGGATCAGAATATGCCCAAAGTAATTTAGATATTGGAGCAATTTCAAAAAAGGTCAGATCCTACTAAAAGGGCCTCATAACACCCTTTCTCAAGATCTTATTAATCACCATGCACGTAGGTCATTTTCATGTTTGCACAAGCGTATGTTTTAGATAGCATCTTACCTCATGTTTTCGACTATGCCCAACTATTTAAAGCAAACCCACCGCTGGACATAATTGTGTTTCTAACACCTTTTTGTGTTCCACCGATGGGTCACATCTGCATTTTTGCAATACCAATAAAATGGATCATACTTATTATATAGCATCAAGGAAAATCCATCAAAAACCAGTGATGCGATTTAGCATCTAGTGTATCCCATTTTCGATGATATTCGGGGTATCTCACTTATGAGTAAAGATACAGAGTTGCGGTTTCCACAATACCGTGCTACGTTTTTGTGAGAAGAACGCTGGTATAAAGAAAACTTTCAAAGCCCGCTACATTTCTGAAATACAGGGCGAAATTGAAAATATTGCATTTTGCCCCCCCCCTCCTTGTATCTCCGTTATCCTTTAATGTATGGCAAAGGTAAACATTGGTTTTTATACAGTTTTTTACATAGAATCCAGTGGGGTAGTCGTATTTTTGCTGTAAGCTGTCAATTTTTAGCTATAAATAAAACTTATGGTTGTTTTTAAAGGAACACCCTCGATATTTTTCTTGCGTTTGATTGGAAATTTTGTAAGCTTCACAAAAATATATAATACATGATGTATATTTTAAATAATAAACCTAAAATCTATGATTTCACAAAATCTGCGTAATAACATAGTGTGTATTATACTGGGTTCCCCATAATCGACTACCCATTTTATTTTATTAATAAATTCCCTACAAGATAACTAAATAAGTTGTTCTCTGTGGGATTATCTTCTGTAGTCCTTGGGATTTAAGTTAATTATTAAACAGGTAGGCGCCTGTCACAAATAAGTTATAAATTAGTAATTTCGTGTAAAGTCATTTTACTACGAGAAGTTTGTTAGTTTTCATCAATAATTATCTAATTTTTTTGCTTTGAGACATTATTTCAACATCCGTTTGAACTTTCATGGATTACTCAGTCCAACAACGTGTGTTTTGTGTAGAAACTTACATAAGAAGCAATTCAATAGAAGAAGTTAGGCGTGCATTCCGGCGTCAGTTTAATAACAACAATAGGGGTCACGCGCCAAATCGTAAAACTGTTAAGTTATGGGTTCGTCATTGGCCTGAAAATGGTTCTGTACAAAATTTTAAGAAGCCTGGACGTCGAAGAACAGTTCGTACACCAGAAAATATTGAAAGAGTTAGACTTGCGTTTACAAAAAGTGCTAAAAGGTCTGCTAATCGACAAACCCTTATCCTAGGAATATCAAAGGGAAGCTTAGATCGAATTCTTCAAAGGGATTTAAAATTTCATCCCTATAAATACCAAATGGCACAGCACCTTGTAACAACTCTTTTTTGTGTTGTATAAAATATACCTCAATTTAGGATCTTTCCTTCATTTAGTTCTAAATATAAGAAAATTTTAATTATTAAGATATGGTTATGAGGTAGGCAACTTAATTTGCATATCTACATAGTGCATACTTTCGTAAAGATTTATATTCCTACTTTCAATTTTTATTCATTTCTTATCTTATACGCAACGCGTCTGCGTTAAGTTATTCTGCTCATATCTTGTGCGCAGAACCGCATCATCTACTTCGAAAGCCTCCATTTTTTTCACTTCCTGTTTAATGTGGAAGCAGAAAGCTGCTTCTTTTTGATTTTTACCTAAATTTATGTGAAAGTACCATCAAATTGGTGGTAAGATATATTTTTAATACATTTACATAAAATTAAAGCATTTGTTCTTTTTAGGGGCTTTCTTTACTTATTTTTTATAGCATTTTTTACTTTAATTACACTTTTATCATTACTTCAATTTACAACGTAATTACATCTTAAGTACGCATTTGATTTTATTGTTGCGTACATTTTTCGTTTTATGATTGCAAATTTTTTTGAATGGAAAACTTCCAAATAATGCAATAAGAAGTGGATTTAAAAATTTTAAGAAGAAATTTATACGGATTTTATAAAGATAATTTCAGTTTGGGGTGCGGCTGATAACATTATGTCAAGATTGCAAATGATGACGTAAGAATGATTTCATGCAGGTTAACCGCTTCGTAATCATATTTAGATACCAGAGGTTGTCAAAAGAAAAGTTTGTGTACAAAATTTCTAAGGTATTTATGTAGTGATTTATTTAGTACTTTAAGCATAATTTTAAGACCTTCATTATTTCATCATTACATTTGATATTCAATAAACATAGTCTGTATATTGTTATTTTTTTACATTTTTATAAACTCGGTTTAATTATTCCGATATTATAAAAAACAATTTGGCGCCCGAGATAATTTCATTAGTTTTACATTTTCTATTGTTGATGGTAAGTGAAAATAATCGATCAGATCTAGTGGTAATTAAGCAAATCATTTTATTTGAACCCACCCTACTAATCAACCGATTGAGTCAAAGGCACAACTATAAGTAGTGTAAGGTTTGTATTTTTGGAGAACTTATTATTTCATTATCTTATAACTTACTTTTTATTATTTAAAATTTTGTATACGATACGACACACCCTTTTATTACAACCTTAGCAATCAAGATAAACAAGCAAGGTTAGCATTTTGTCAAGAATTTTTGGATTTGCATCAAGGAGCAATTCACAGTCTCCTAATGAGCGACGACACAAATTTTTATTTGAACGGCATGGTTAATAAACAGAATTTTAGATACTGGTCAAATGAAAATCCTTGTGAAATCTTTACACAGAACCTCCATAATCCAAAAGTTGTTGTGTGGTGTGGAGTAGGATCTTTTGGTATTATTGGTCCATATTTTTTTGAGGATGAAAATAACCGCGCTGTAACAGTAACATCCGAGCGCTACGTAAACATGCTAGAGACATTCCTCATTCCAGAATTAAATAGACGAGGATTACTAAACAATGCCTTACTATTCCAACAAGATGAGGCAACTGCTCATACCGCCAGAAACTCAATGAGTGTTCTGCGAGAAATGTTTAATGGCCAACTCATTTCTTGATTCGGAGATTTGCCTTGGCCTTCGAGGTCCCCCGACTTAACGGCACCCGATTTTTTCCTGTGGGGATATTTAAAAGTCAAAGTGGTTGCGAGTCGTCCAGGTACAATCGAGGAACTCAAAGTCAAAATTCATGAAGAAGTTGGAGGAATATACGAAGGTTTGCTACGCCGTGTAATGAACCACTTTTTATCTAATATTGAAAAATATGTTGAAGTTGGTGGAGGTCATTTAGAAGACGTGATTTTTAAAAGTTAGAATTAAATTAGCCAAATATTTATAAGTTATCATAAATCCCAAAGAGTTAGCTGTAATTTAGTATAATAAATAGTTTGTTTTGTTAACTACAAAAATTTTAATGCAAATATTAAAATGGGTAGCCTATTATGGGGAACCCTGTATATAGCACTAGAATTACTAGGTCGTGAGTTAATTATATTAGGATATTATAAACAGAAATTTTAAAAAAAGCTAAATAAATTTTAAGGCAGATAAAATTGAAAAACTTAACATAATATTAACTCGATAGTAACCCCTTAATACATTTTCACCTTAAAAGAACTGCTCAAAATGGTTGCCATTTTCCCGAACGCAACGTTGGCATACAGTGATTATTCTTTTTAAAGCATTCAAAATAATTATGCAACGTCTTTGCAAGTTTTGAAATGCCGCATTGGTGGCATTAAGTAGTTCATCTATTGTCCGATGACGGGTACTATAAACCTTATTCTGCAAGTAGCCCCATAAGAAAAAGTCTAGCATAGGTCAGGTGACCGTGGAGGCCATCTAGTTAGTCCATGAGTGTCGATCACTTTTTCGGGAAACAATTGTCTACAAAAGGTCGAACAATTACAGCATTATGTGCGGGCGCGCCATCCTGTTGTAAATGTATCCTGTTAAGATGAGCTAAAAGAACATTGTCTAGTAACATAGGGATAACATCTTGCAAAATTTCAAGATATCTGTTCCCTGTAAGACTGCCTTCAAAAATTCTGTATTCTATTTGTTGCCCCAAAATAAAACATGCTACGCTAAATCCAAATCGGCCCTGTTGCTCTCTTTCGAATAGCACATGATGATTTTCCTGGGACAAATTCCTAGTATTACGCCTGTTAAAAATACCTGCACTCGAAAAGTAAGCACCGTCGGACCATATTATAAATCTAGTTATTACCAATACGAACTTGTTCCAAATACCAGTTTCAAAACAGTAAACGAAGTTCTGCATCCCCAGGATGCAAATGGTGAACAATTTTAATCTTGTATAGCTTACATTTATGTTTGGTCAATATGCTTTGAACCTGAGTCTTGGGAACACCAATCTGCTGCTGTAGAACTCTACATGATTGTGAAGGGGTTGCCTCTATACATGCTAAAACGTTGACTTCATCCGTATCGCAATTTTCCCTATTATACTTTTTTGGTCGGGGTTGGATAAATGATCCATGTTCTACCAGAAATTTTTTTATTCGAGAAAATATTAAAAGACAAGGTTGCCTTCTTTCTGGATATCTATGAATCCAAATGATATTTAAATAAAAAATAAATCCAAATATGTCAAACGATAAATAAGTATTCAAACAAACCTGTTGAAATACAGTTGGAAAGCCTCACGGGAGTTTTCAATGCTCTCTATAAAGCAGACTAACTTGTCATATTTTTCAAAATGTTGATAATTTTAATTTTCAGCCATTCTAACGAATACAATATTCCGCAGAGAATATAAATTTTACAACTGACAGCTCTTGACAAGCGCTTAGCAAATGATCATTTAATTGTTCCACATAAATTCGCTTCTTTAGGATTACCGGTAGCTGCTCCTAGGCCATATGCATGTCTGCTAATTCAATATTTGTAAAATGATGTTTCAATCAAACACTAATTTATCAAATACTCATTTGTGACACGTAAATGACAACTGCTGCGAAAATAGTTGTTGTTTCATAGATTGCTACACTTTATTTCAGTTTATCTCGAGACCAAGAAATTTCCGGACACAAGTTTATTAATAAAAATGTTTCTTTGTGTTCTTTCTCTATCATTTCTGAAAATTAGAATAGTTATTCTGTGACATAAGAATTTTCTATATGTATTTCAAAGCCTACTATTGATTGTTATTTTACTATTAGCTAAAATATCATAAAACTATATTAATAAATAACATTCCAGAACACCCTGTACGAACGGAAAATACCACAATAAAACAAAATAAGTATCTATTACCATAAATTAAAATCGTGAAAGTTTACATAAGTAAATGAATGACTTGTTTAGGCTACTTCATTCAATTACCTATATTTTAAATGATTGTTTAATATTTGCCATGAACTCTAAGTTTTTAAAACTACTTTTGTTACAGTCACCAACTACTTGGACGTCACAACCACGCAATGTTGTCAGATTGTTTACACTGTTCATCAAACATTAAACATTAAACATTTCAGGTCGTCTGATTATAAGCATATTAAAGCCGTGCTTATCGGTTAAATTGTGCCTTATATATGCTTATAATTTCGTCTAGTTAGTCTGATCCGATCCGTTCGTGCGTGGACGCTATTACAAAAACCGTTTCAACTTTTTTCAAATCTGTCTCGACCAAGTGATAGAATAACAATTAAAGATGTGAACCTCCTATATTGACATCGATTGGGGAAACTTCTACTAGGTCAATAGTCAAGTTCAACAAAAAATTTTGCAAATTTGAAACAGTTGTTTCATTGACCTCAACAAATGACTCACTTCTCACAAATGGATGCTAAAGGTCGCTGTTATTCTCTACAACTGAGCACTGTTTGTATCACGGTAATAAAAATGTGCACTTTGTATGTTGAACTTGATCAATAGTGATCAACAGAGATATTTATTAAGGAGTCCTTTGTTGCTTCCTAATACCTCTCTTACTTTAATGAGTTTGTAATGTTCCGGTCAATTCGTCGTAATGACATTTATACGTTAAAACATAAGGGTAACCCACCGCTGAGTGGCTCACAATGAAACAAAGCAAAACAAAGGTCTCTCAAATTGATTCAGCATCTTGGGGTTCAGGATCATTTATCTTGTAAAGTACCCGATAACCGCAAACATCAAAATTTCTAAGAATCCGCTTAATGAGCAGAATCAGAATTTGATATGATAAAATGAATAAATAGTTGGGCATAGTCGAGAACATGAAGTGAATTGTCACCTAAAACTTAGACTTGTGCAAACATCAGAATGATTTACGATGTTAGTGATTTCTGTTTTCCACCTTGTCTCCAGATATTGGATCAATTTCAAGAATCTACGAATCGCACTTTAGACGTTTGTGCCAATTTCAAGATTCTGGACCCTCCAGATATTGGATCAATTTCAAGAATCTACGAATCGCACTTTAGACGTTTGTGCCAATTTCAAGATTCTGGACCTAAGATGTTTGGACAATTCGTCTCTCCCAAATAATCCTAGATGTTGAAGCTATATAGTCAACAGGATATTAAATGTTGGCACAATTTCAAGAACAATCCCTTCAAAAAGGACCATATTTCAAGTGTTGGGATCAGAATCTGCCCAAAGTAATTGAGATATTGGAGCAATTTCAAAAAAGGTCAGATTCAAGATCCTACTAAAAGGATAACACCCTTTTTCATGATCTTATTAATCACCATGCATGTAGGTTATTTTCATGTTTGCACAAACGTATGTTTCATATGGCATGTTACCTCATGTTTTCCACTATACCCAACTATTTAAAGCAAACCCACCACTGGGCCATAATTGTGTTTCTAACACCTTTTTGTGTTCCAGCGATGGGTCACATCTGCATTTCTGCAATACAAATAAAATGGATCATACTTATTATATAGCACCAAGGAAAACCCAGCAAAAACCAGTGACGCAATTTAGCATGTAGTGTGTCCCATTTTTTATGATATTTCGGGGTATCTCACTTACGAGTAAAGATACAGAGTTGAGGTTTCCACAATACCGTGCTACTTCTTTGTGAGAAGAACGCAGGTATAAACAAAACTTTCATAGCCCGCTACATTTTAGAGATACAGGGCGAAATTGAAAATATTGCATTTTAACCCCCCCCCCCACCCATTGTATTTGTTATCCTCTAAGGTATGGCAAAGGTAAAATTGGTTCTTATACAGTTTTCTACGTAGAATCCAGTGGCGTAGTCGTATTCTTGCTGCAAGCTGTCAATTTTTAGCTATAAATAAAACTTATGGTTTTTTAACGGTGCACCCTCCATATTTTTCTTGCGTTTGATTGGAAATTTTGTAAGCTTTACAAGAATATGTAATACATGATGTTTATTTTAAATAATACACCTATATATACTATATATATATATATATATATATATATATATATAGCACTAGAATTACTAGAACGTGAGTTAATGTAAATGTAATGTAAATGTTGACATACAGTGGTTATTCTTTTTAAAGCATTTAAAATAATTACGGAACGTCTTTGCAAGTTTTGAAATTCCGCATTGGTGGCATTAAGTATTTCATCTATTGTCCGATGACGGGTACTATAAACCTTATTCTGCAAGTAGCCCCATAAGTAATAGCCTAGTATGGATAGATCAGGTGACCATGGAGGCCATCTAATAGGTCCATGAGTATCGATCCACTTTTGTGGGAAATAATTGTCTAAAAAAGGTCGAACAATTACAGCATTATGTGCGGGCGCGTTATCCTGTGGGAAATGAAACCTGTTAAGATGAGCTAAAGAACATTGTCTGGTAACATAGGGATAACATCTTGCAAAATTTCAAGATATCTGTTCCCTGTAAGACTGCCTTCATAAATTCTATATTCTATTTGTTGTCCCAAAATAAATCAAGCTACGCTAAATCCAAATCGACCCTGTTGCTCTCTTTCGAATAGCACATGATTTTCCTGGGACCAATTCCTAGTATTATGCCTGTTGAAAATACCTGCACTCGAAAAGTAAGTTCCGTCGAACCATATTATAAATCTAGTTATTACCAATACGAATTTGTTCCAAATACCAGTTGCTAAATAGTAAACGAAGTTCTGCATCCCCAGGATGCAAATGGTGAACAATTTTAATCTTGTATAGCTTACATTTATGTTTGGTCAATATGCTTTGAACCTGAGTTTTGGGAACACCAATCTGTTGCTGTAGAACTCTACATGATTGTGAAGGCGTTGCCTCTATATATGCTAAAACGTTGACTTCATCCGTATCGCAATTTTCCCTATTATACTTTTTTGGTCGGGGTTGGATAAATGATCCATGTTCTACCAGAAATTTTTTTATTCGAGAAAATATTAAAAGACAAGGTTGCCTTCTTTCTGGATATCTATAATCCAAATGATATTTAAATAAAATAAATCCAAATATGTCAAACGATAAATAAGTATTCAAACAAACCTGTTGAAATACAGTTGGAAAGCCTCACAGTTTTCAATGCTCTCTATAAAACAGACTAACTTGTCATATTTTCAAAATGTTGATAATTTTAATTTTCAGCCATTTAACGAATACAATATTCGCAGAGAATATAAATTTTACAACTGACAGTCTTGACAAGCGCTTAGCAAATGATCATTTAATTGTTCCAATAATCACGGCCTACTAATTTAATGATATAATAACACTATGTTATTACCAGATTTGTGAAATCATAGATTTTATGTTTATTATTTAAAATACACATCATGCATTATATATTTTTGTAAAGCAAAATTTCCAATAAAACGCAAGAAAAATATACAGGGTGTTCCGTTAAAAAACCATAAATTTTATTTATAGCTAAAAATTGACAGCTTACCTTTGCCATACATTAAAGGATAACGGAGATACAAGGGGGGTCCCAAAATGCAATATTTTCAATTTCGCCCTGCATCTCAGAAATGTAGTGGGCTATGAAAGTTTTGATTATACCAGCGTTCTTCGCACAAAAAAAGTAGCATGGTATTGTGAAAACCGCAACTCTGTATCTTTACGCGTAAGTGAGATACCCCGATATATCATCGAAAATGGGACAGACTGTTCAGTGTGCATGATTAGGTGTTTATGTACTTGTTTGAATGCTAATATCTTGTTTAGTTTCTTTGATTTGTACATTTGAGTTGTTTCTTCTTTGATATGTTTCCTTGCTTTTTTCGTGCAAGTTTAGTGTGTTTGGGTATTTGTTAGTTAATTTGTTTTGATTTGAAACTTGCATGTTCACGTGTTTGTGTTTGTGCGTTTACGGTGTGTACAGTGTTTTGTGCTCGCAAACTTGCTTGATTGCCAGTTTGTTTGCGTGTTTGTGGGTTTGCGTTTTCGAGTGTTTGCCTATGTGCTGGTTTGCGCTACTAAATTAGTTGCATGTATCAGTTTCTTTGGAATGTTTTCATGCTTGTTTGTAGTGTTTGAATGTGTGCTAGTTTCTTTGTTTTGGGATTATTTAGTTCGATTGTTTATTTATTTATAGGTTTACCAGTGTTTGTACTACTACATACTTTCATAATTGCATCAATATCTTGATTTGTCTTGTGTTGCCTGTCCATTATTTTGCGTCTTCTTTCAATACGAAAAATTTCTAGATCCAATTTTAACTTTTGATCTTTACCAGTAATTCGCATATTTGGATAGCATGGCATTCTCGTATCTTTAGTGCTAACTTTTTCAACTACAGCCATTTTATACACAACGTTAGGTAAAAGTTAAGAGAAACCCCGTGAACTGGCAGTACTACGTATCGCATGTTTTAATTGTTTGGTACAATTTATGTTTTAGTCATGTCAGCACGTACCCACTGAGTAACTTTTAAATAATACCACTAGATTGTCAATACAAAATTTAATTATACCACAAGATGGCAATGCAAATTGTATGTTAGCTTACAGAGGATTACGTGTAATAACTAAAAATGAAATGCGATTTTAACATTTATTTAGACTAAATTAAAAAGTATTACGAAACTCAAAGATGAGCAATCGTGACCGAGGTTAAATACTGTAGTAGCTTTTAAATTATACCGCAAGATGGTGTGCTTACTTCTAATTACACCATAAGATAGCACTTACTGGCAATGGGGCTTCCAACGGTGGAAATGCAATCGTGCTCTCAGAAAAAAAGTGCTAAAGAATCCCTATCCGCTGGATAATGGAAGCCAGCTGTTAGAGTCTAGGGTTCGAAATGGGATCCCCGAAAGCCCCACATGCAAGAACGTTGGCCCTTCTAATTTCTAATTATACCACAGGAGGTTGCTACATACAGTCCCAGTCAACAAAAAGAGAAACTGTTAATTGACCCATTAATAGGGCGCGATAGAGCAAAAGAAATATTCAAACCAATTTGAAGATATTAAATTCTGTGAAAAAAAAACTTATTTCAATATGCTAAGACCAGTTTCAAGATGTAATAATGCACACTCAAGATCCAATACCGCCAGAAGGGCCTATTTCAACACGAAAAAACCACATTTGTGCCAAAATGACCTTATATACAGAAACAAGATACATAATGCAAATCCAATCTGTTGAATTCAGCCACAAGGATCTTAATCTAAAAAAGGCTCAAGAAAAAATTTGGCGAAAAGCCAAAAAGTCGTACTGAAACCAGATGGCCGAACACGAAAACAAGATGTCGGAAAGCGAAAAGGCTTACGCGGCAACGTTATGTTTTTATAATAGCAAACTTTTAATGCGGTTTTCCAGTGACGTTATTTTTTATAGTACTATCTTTGGTACCAGTAAAGGATAAGCAAAAGTAAATAACTCACACGTAAATAAAAGATGGTGCAACATACAAACAAGATGGGGGAACACAGAAACAAGATGGCGGAAAAGTCAAAAAAGCACCTTAGGCCAACAAGCTCACGAAACACGATTACGAAACATGCAAGTCAGATGGCGTAAACAAGTTAAGATAACCAATAACATGAAACAAAATAAATACAGCTACATTTTGAGAATGCAACCAAACAGAAAGGGATAAAAAATTGGTCTAAAGAAGAAGGTGATAAAGATAGAAACTAAAAAACTGCAGCAAAAAAATGACAGAAGAATGAAAAAGAAGGGGTTAAAAAAGCCGCCGGGGTCGTTAAAAACCAACTACTTAGGAGTCAATAAAAAGCAATTAGAAACTCAGTAAAGAGCATAAAGTGCCACTGTTCTAGTTTGATAACATGACCCCTACTGAGTTTAAACTAAAAATCATAAGCATTTAAAAAAACGCTCTATGGCAATGTGGGTGTTTTTGTGGAGATTTTCACTATGTAAATCACTCCCGTCAACAAAGGACCTTTTAATAATCATCATCAGCGGTCGATTAGGGTTAACCGCGGATGGTGATAGCTTAGCTACTGAAACGCGTTCGGCGTTTTTAATTTTGTGCGGTACGTGGGTGTATATAATACCATTTATACTTGTCGTATTAATCTTGAGTAGTGTTCGTTTACTGTTTTTTTCAGTTTTCAGTTTTCCTAAACCGTAGAAATCGGCAAAATAAAAACCACTTGGAAAATATCAGCTATGCCTTGGCGTACACATTTCATTATCTATTATTCCTATTTGAAGTTTATTAAATGTATACTTACTTAATAAATTAATTATCATAAAACTGTTCGGCTTAAAATGTATTCAACTGAAGAGAAAATGGAAATGCTAAAATTGTTTTATGCTGGCAATAGTGCCTGCTAAGTGAGTGCTTTATTTAGCGTTGGTCATCGTTATATAGTTTGGGTATTACAGGCTATTGCCCTCTATACCTCCATCGTATTGTCGTTTCGTGGTATCTGTAGATTCGATGTACCTGTAACAAATACATTAAATTTACCTATGCCTTTGTTGTTGTTTCCTGAGATGATCTTCAGATTTTATGCGTCCGGTCACCTCGGTGTCGTTGTCCCCTGTTGTGTTTGGGTGGCCGCTTGAATAATTGCGGCGTTTTGTTTTGTTTAGTTCTCCCTCTTATAGGGAGTTTATCGGTTGTCTTGCTTCGTTGCTCTGAGGGCCTTCACGATCTTCATAATTAGCGTCTTCTGATTCCTCAGGTGTCTGTTTCTTTTTACCCGCTGCCATCTGAGCGTAGATTATCCCTGCCTCGGCTATTCTTGCCGGTTTTCTTACTTGTGCTGGTCTGGGGGCGTTTCCTCTCTCGATGTTTCTTGGGTGGGCGGGTGATGCGCTCCCGCACAGTTCACACATCTGGGTAGGTCGTGGCAACCGTTTTTAGTGTGCCCGAACTCTTGTCACTTGTAGTACTGTCCTATTCCGTTTTTCTTGTGGGTAGACTCCACTTTCGCTCCTCTCGATGTGAACCAGTGTCATGGCGGTTTTTCTGTGTTCGCGTCCGGCGAACATTCTGCTGACCTTCTGGACGTCAAACCCCATGGATTTGAGATCATTCCGGACCGTCTCTAACATCTCGTCGTCTTGCGGGATGCCCTTGATGACCACGTTTAGTGGTTTCGCCTCTTCTAGAAGGTAGACGTTGAACTGCACGCCGATGTTGTCCAGTGTAGTTGTTGCGGTATTTTTCAGGGGTGTTGAGGATCACTCTGATTCGGTCGTTGGAAGTTCTTGTTGCCTTTGGAGTTATCCCGACTGAGGCTAGTTTCTTCATTGTCTTGGATTCCTCCTTTTCGGACGGGCATTTCTGGATCTTGTACTTCGGCGTCCACCTGTTGCCGCTTGACACCGCCTTTCTTCGTGACGGTCTTGAATCCTTCCGCTTTGTGTGGAGCCTTGAGAGTTTCTATCGTTGCCTTCAGCTCTTCGGTTTGTAATGCTTGTTCGTGAAGTTTGATGTATTGTTCGTCGATGTACTTCGATTTGTCTTCACGTGCCCTTTTCCATTCTTCCAAGTATAATAACTCTATTGGTCTGTCTGAGCTAATGAACTCTTCTTCATACTCGCCGTCTTCGTCCTACATATTGGCTCATGCTTCTACGAAACCGGATCTGTGCGGTTTAAACCGCACACTTCCGGTGCGAGGGTTGTTGAGCGCTAGAATAAAGTATTAATACTCGTTACTTATACGTCGTATGTTCTTTTTAAAAGATATCGCCAAAGGCGTATAGAAATGTTTAAACTCTCTTACAAAACACGTATGCTCTGTTGAAGAGCTCGCATAGAAGTTCTCCCTCCTCCAATTTTTCCTCTTATTTAGCGTAAAATAGCAAAATCGGCCAATTCTAAGTAGTACAACGGTGTACGAAAATTTCAGAGAACAGGCACAGTATTAAATAACTGCAAGTGCAATAATGACGTTCACAATTTACGTCAACGCCAGGAAAATGACAATATGTTCAATGCTTTGGCTGCAGTAGCAGAAAATCCCCACATAAGTTTAAAGACACAAGCAAGAAACTTGGTTTTGAAACACGCTCGCGTGCTGCGAATTTTAAAAAAGCACAAGTTTCGTATAATTACCAATGTCATCAAGAGTTTCGTGAGGATGACTTGGAGAGAAGGAGTGCATCTTACTTGCAAATGATGGATAAATCCGAGGATAAATCTAACCAAGATAGGGAGTTTTTAAATAATATTTTGTTTACTGATGAATGCACATTCACACTTAATAATGACCCAAACGTGCAAAATTGCAGAGAATGGGCTACTGCGAATCTAGATAATATTTTACAAACCAGGACCCAATATGCCCAAAAAGTTAATACTGGGTCATCGCATTATTGCGCCATTTTTCTTACATGAAAACCTGGCAGGAGACCGTATTGCAGTTATTTCAAGAGAATATAGGTCCGGCTGTTGCTCAAGTTGCTAGAGACTATAAAGAGATTTGGTGCCAGATGGAAGGATAACAGTCGTGATGTGAGCCGATTTTAAATTCCAGTTTTTCCAATAACGTCATTGGTCCTAATTGACTGGTCTGCAAGATCCCCGATCTTCATCCCAATGATCGTTTTCTTGGGGGACATTGTAACGTGCGCGAGAATTAGCACATTCGCCAAAATTGGTTGTCCACGATTTGGTACTGTACTGAGTTTTGGATTAACGATTAGTTCTGCCAGTAACAATGTAATTTACAATGGATAAACGAAACCAAAATTGCCAGAGGATTGGGTAATTTCTCCAAAAACTAGCGATGTAAAAGTTAAAGAAGACAGGAAGGACCGGGGGCCAATTTACCAACTGAACGATAATCAAAGTTGAATATTCTTAAACGTCCTACCAGTAGAACTTTATAGTGTACCGGCGGTAAAAACTTTGCATCTAACGTTTTGCTTCCTTTTACTCCCCGTATCACCACTGGGAACAATCTGTTTAAACATTTTTATATTTTAATTAAAAGGCTGCCTCACACTTTCATCGTACATAGAAAACTCCTTTGGCTGCATGCTTTGTAACTGAACTAGAAACTTTTAGGAAGATGTAATGAACCAACCTGAACAATCAATTTTTATTTAGCTTTATACAGGGTGAATCTTATCTAATCCGCCAAAATTAAAGGAGTACTAGAACTCATCATTCTAAGCAAAAAAGTTCATATGTACATGGGTCCGGAAATGCTTCGTTTCCAAGATACAGGGTGTCAAAGTTGAAAAAGAAATCGCGATTTCTTCAATATCTTTCGACTGTTTCGAAATAATTTCGTGTACGGGGTTTTTGGGACAGTTGTTTGAACATTTATCAAAAGAACATGTTTACTTTTAATATTAATTTCTTTTCTTTTTCTTTTTTAATGTTGGATATTTTAGTGCTCCTTACAAAAGTTAGTTTTAAATAAATAAAATGCGCTTTAAATGCGTTTTTCTCAGAAAAGGTTGCTCACTAAAATATACCTTTTTAGGAGAAAGATAGGAGAATCGATTTTCTAGTTCAAATGGCATACAGTGTAGCACAAAAATTGCAACGATTTAAAGTTGAAATGGTTGCTGGCATCTAGAACCACAACTAAATTGACCACAAATTTGTATTTGTCATCTTAAAAACCACCGTATACGAAATTTCATGAAATTATTTCGAAACAGTCGAAAGATATTGAAGAGAACGCGATTTCTCTTTTCAACTTTGACACCCTGTCTCTCGGAAACGAAGCATTTCCGGACCCATGTACACATGAACTTTTTTGCTTAGAATGATGAGTTCTAGTACTTCTTTAATTTTGGCGGGTTAGATAAGATTCACCCTGTATAGTATAAAGCAACAAAAGCATCGCAGATTGCGTGCAGTTATCACTCCCACATGCTTTCATACAGCATCCATTTACACAGATTGCGAAACAACCGCTTGACGGATTTCGTTGATTTTTTTTATATGAAGGTAATTTTGCGTAGAAAGAAATAATGGAGCCAGAATTTTATTTTAAGATTTTAATTTTCCTGAAAAAATCTAGCAGCCGACGCTAATATTGTTGTCAATGTACAAATACAGGGTGTCTAGAATCTTCCCACGTTCTGTGGCTATCTTTGTTATTATAAGTTGGGCAGAATTACATAATTCAAATACCTATCAAAAAATTCAACACTGTTGCCACCTTTCTAAGATATTTGAAAATAACTAAAAATCGTCAAAATTTTCAATCGGCTATATCTTTTTTAATATTCAAAATACAAAAAAGTTACTAGAGAGACTTTTGATAGCTATTTTTACGCAAAATGGGAAAATACGAATAAAAAAATTTTTTAGTAATTATTTTTCGAGCTACAACCCAAACATACATTTTTTGAAATGGCAACTATAGGTGGTTATGGACACATTCGATGGCTTATTTTTTTCTGATTTGTAGTTCGTACTTAAATAGTGAATATTAATTTATTAATGGCTTATTCTTCTGAAGAAAGAAATGATATGCTTTTTTGCTATTACGTGTCTAACAGAGATGCTAATGCTGCTTCGGAATTATATCTTCAAGCTTATATGGAAAGAAAACAACCCGATGTGAGATTATTTGCCAAACTTGAATCGAATTAAAAAAAATATGGGGCTTTTACTAAACCTCAAAATTTTAAAATTAATGTTAACACAGAAACAGGAGAACGTGTTTTAGCTTACATCGAATTTAAACCTACTACATCTCTCCGTGAAATTGCGAACGAGTGCAACACTTCCAAAGACGAGGCCCACGTTACTCGAAACAAAATAATTTTAAGCCATATCATTTTCATATGTATAGGAAATACATTATATGTTGAAGATTATCAGAAAAGATTACGTTTTGCTACATGGTTGATTAATGAGAGTCCAGCAAACAATCCATTCTCGAAAACCATTCTTTTTACCGATAAAGCAAGAAAATCCTCATATTACTGTTGAGAGGAGAGATCAATATGCTTTTTCAATAAACGTTTGGTGCGGTATTATTGGTATCAAAATCCTTGGCTATAAATTCCGAAAGATATCTAACTTTTTTACGAAATGAATTTGAAGAAAGTTTAGGCGACCTTCGGTTGAACGTAATTCAAAATTTGAATTGTTTTCAACACGACGGGGCACCAGCACACAATGGATTACTTGTGTGTAACTATTTACAGGAACGTTTTAATAATTGGATAGGAAGTCGCAGTCGAATAGCTTGGCCGCCGCGATCTCCAGACTTAACGCCCCTAGACTTTTTCTTGCGGGGTGCAATTAAAGACAAAGTGTACCGAGTAAAACCTGGTAATGTAGGCGATTTAAAAAATAAAATTCGTGTTACTATGCAACAAATAAGAACCCAAAGTTTATTAAAAGTTCAAAACGAAATTTTAAAACGATGTCAAATGTGTGTTCAAAATCATGGAGGGCATTTTGAAGCACTTCTATGATTCTGTTTATATTTTTTGCTGTTACTCTTAGTTGTAAGTTAAATTTATTTAGAACTTTTTTATTTTGATAATGTAGTACATTATTTCTTGTTGTTTCCACAAATTTAGTAGTAGAATATGGACTTATTTTGTTATTTAAATGTTCACGGCACACTTTAATTTGTTTAATACATATTATAATTACCCTTTTTTTGAAAATTGTGAGTTAACTAATAATATTAAACATACAAAGCTATACATTTTTGAAATCAAAAAAAAAATCCATCGAATGAGTCCATAGCCACCCATAGTTGCTATTTTAAAAAAAAATGTATGTTTGGATTGTAGCTCGAAAAATAATTACTACAAAAATTTTTTATTCGCATTTTCCCATTTTGCGTAAAAATAGTAATCAAAGATCTCTCTTATAACGTTTTCGTATTTTGAATATTAAAAAAGATATAACCGATTGAAAATTTGGTCGATTTTTAGTTATTTTCAGATATCTTAGAAAGTTGGCAACAATGTTGAATTTTCTTATCGGCATTTGAATTATCATGTAATTCTGCCCACCTTTGTTAATTTAACCGACTCTGTGACTCTGTATCTCTTATAATAACAATGATAGCCATAGAACGTGGGTAGATTCTACACACCCGGTATAGGTTTGTATTTAATTTATTATAAGTTTTATTATCATCATTAAATTTGATTTTAAACGCAAAATTTTGCGGAAGAAACGCTAGCTTTCAATAAATTCTCTTCACACTTCGAAGAGAGCTTACCTATTTCCTGGCCGGTCTTGAAACATTATATCATTAATCCTGAATACTAGTCATTTCGTGATATTTAAATCTCATTCGAATTTCAAATCAAAATACCAGTCTGAAGTTGCGAAATCCTATTTCACTAAATTAAATCAAAAATTAACCTAAAAATTAGTGGAAATAAATAATTTAATAATTAATTCCGCGGGGTTGAAAACGGTACATTACTTTGCTTTCTTGGTAAGTACTGAGTTTAAAAAATCACATCTTGGAAAACAAAACAATTTAGTAATTATTTCTCAACAATTACCAACCGCTTTTGGAAATATATATTATTTCTAGAAAGAGGACTTTGTTAGTATTTTTGAACTCTCCTGACAGCCAGACCACGGATTGAAACCTAATAATATTAAAGATAAAAATTAGATAACCACAACCCCACTATCTTATCTATTCGCCCAATGCACGAATTGATTGTTTTGCTTCAAAAATTTGTATAGCGTATTATATGTTCAGATCCTGAGACTGAAATCACAGCTATACAGTGTGTCCTAAAAGTTTGGAAACGCTCAATTATCTCAGTTTTTTTGTAAAGTGACATGGATGAAAATTGGGGAGTTTACATTAGCAATCATGCTCTATCCAACAAATATATTTTCAGTGATACAGTGCTACCGCTTCTCCTAAAAATTAAAAGTACCTTTGATAATTCAAATGGAACACCATGTATATTATTCAATTTTTTAATGCCCGGAATAAATCTAAATACATCTTATGAAGTCCTATACCTATCTTCAATCATTTACGAAATAATTTACAGACTATTTCGACACTTTGACAGGTTGTAAAATCTAAACCTAACCTAACAAGGAATTTATTGAAAAATTGTTTAAAAAAAATAAAATGGGGATATCCACCTTTGTTACATTAGAAATGAAAACCATGGAAACGCGTCATACTTTACAGCCGCAAAAGTAAAATTAGATAGTGTCAATCCCATCCTCTTTGATTTTTAATAGTGGCTAACTTAAATTAACGAGAAAGAATCACACTGCTTATGATGCGTGGTTACGGATATCGTGTGAGGTCCTATAAAGAGGTGACGGATTTTTTCAATAACGATTTTCCAGACCGTCGGCCAATTGCAAAATCAAATTTTGTATCGTTATACTTCAAAATCATAGCAGGTTTCTTAGTGTTTTCGTCCACTTCATCATCATGGAACATTGTGGACAAAACCAAAACGTTTTTAATCTTTTTCGGCATAAATGATACTAATGTGCATTTATCTTGAAATGCAAATTGACTACTATGAATAGGTCTTAACTTAGTATTTACCATTTCAGGAGGTATCTTGCGTTTATTTTTTTTTAGGGTACCTATCATTGTCAATTTATAGGTGTCCAATAATTCAAGGCCAAAGGATCTTGTTCAAGAGCTGTCAGGCGATGATTTCGGTAGAAGAAACGAATTTTGTGAGACCAGAATGGCTAAGTGGGATGAGAATAATGATTTCTTTTGTTTTTTTTTCTGATGAAGCAACATTTATGCTAAATGGGAATGTAAATCGTCATAATTATAGGTACTGGTCAGATCAAAATCCGCACTAGATGAGAGAAGCGCATTCCCAGTACCCTCAGAAAATAAATGTTCCCGAAATTCAACGTTTGTCTGGCCCAAACTATCAAAGTACATGGTTTCAGCAGGATGGAGCTCCTCCCCACTATGATCGTATAGTGCGGGAATATTTGAATACAACTTTTCCTAACAGATGCATAGACAGATGGCTTTCTATAGAGCGGTATGGGAGGTCTCCGGTCTCTCGCCATTAGATTACTTTTTCTGTGGGCATTTAAAAAATAAAGTATACGCTACAAAACCGGAGAACCTCGACGATTTAAGAGACATAAGCATGTCCGGTAGAACTGAACTATCGGATTAACAAGGAGGATTGTCAATATATGGTTCTATGGCTTAAACTTAATCTTTGCTGTCTCGTACTTATTGTACGTGACAAAGAAAGATGGATATATTATGAATAATGCCATCTATTTCTGCCGAACAAAAGCTTTGCAACTTTCACACATAATGACAAGCAATGAAGAATCTTAGAATGACAGGTAGAATAAAGAAATTCATAATAGGTATTAATTAATTAATGCCATGTCGGTTCTCAACACTGCTTTAACATTACAAATTTAAATATTTTTATGGAAGAATTGCAAGTTTTATAAATTAAACATTTATAAAAGCCATTCATAATACATGAATATTCGATTAAGTATAGGTATTTCAATTTACATTTAGAAAGTTCATTGTATACCTAAGTATGGTAAATTGAACGTTTTGTTACTCAATTACAAATATTAGTAATCGATTCATTATTTTTATTAATACAAAGTTAGCATTATAGGCGGTTTCAAGCACAATAGAACCTATATTGAAATCCTCCTTGTTAATCCATACCCGTTCAGTTCTACCGGACAGGCTTTACCAATTGAGTCTGATCTTATTACCAAAGTAAGTTATCGAAAAATTTTACTACCACCTAGGCTTTTGCCAAGATATGCAAGGAAAACATTTTGAACATTTAATCTAGTATATAGTACATAGTTTCGTAATTTTTGTAAACAATTTTTCAATAAATTCCTTGTTTGAAGATTAGATGTTTTTGTATTTGTCAATCGATAGCTTATGAAAAACTAAGATAGGAATGTGCAAACCGTTTTTTTTTTTACAGCCTGTCAAAGTATCGAAATGGTCTGTCAAATATTTCGTAAATAGGTATAGGACTTCATACATAAGATGTATTCCGGGCAACACTGCATTATTGCTAATGTAAACTCCCCAATTTTCATCTGGCACTTTACAAATAACTGAGGTAATTGAGCGTTTCCAAACTCTTGGGACACACTGTATACAAAAAGCGTAAAACATACCCTTGTGTAAATAAATCCCTTCATAAAACCCGAAAATTATACATCCAGTTGAAATGCTTTCTTTTAAAGAGAGTCAGACGTACAATATTTTCGTTTAAATAACCTTAAAATATTAAGGAATACTATTAGACTTCACTGATAACAGTAAGAATATGCACAGATTTCGCTCTTAGGATGTAGCTGCCACCAAAACGAAGGTTAATTAAAAAAAACACATGCACCTAGTACTCTAACCTTCAATAAAAAAGTTAGAATTTGAACTGATCTGCAAAATAATCCATCGGGATTTACATTCACTTGCCCACTTTTCTTTGAAAGTTGCGCTGGAGTTCTCTAGTATCAGAAGTGGAAGCATTCAATGCGATGATTATTTTCCTATATTTCATGCATAAAAGTATACCAGAAAACTGTGACAATTTTACCATTGACAAATTCATTTACAATAGTTTAAATATTTTTGCAAATTTAACTGCATATAAGGTTCATTTTTATTGTTTTGAAAAGTTTGTAAAATACATCCATTATTTTCTAATTAACTGATATGTTCTAATGAACCGATTCAGAGAAAGTAAATAAAACATCCAATTTGTACAAGAATACAATCCAAAGCTCAAGAAGTAACGTAAATAAATATAGTAATTCGAATATATTAAACGTGAAAGGTAAACAAAATTTCGGCAACAATATCCTTATTTAGGAAGCAAAACGGTAAAATTTGTAAATGTCAACCTTTTATAGTTGACGTAGTAGTTAGTTAAATAGAAAATACACTCGAGTGCACGTCTAATATAAAATTCCGACTATGTAAAGCGGTCCCAAAGGCAGGAAGCAATACGTGTAGAGCAATAGAGAGGGTGCTCAAGAATTTATATAAACATATAAAACGGCGATGCATTCACCAGTCAATCGATTTCAATATACCTTCTCCATTTATGTGGAGTTCCTTCGACACCCTAAGGCGATCTCACCGACCAATAGTGAATATCAAAAAGATTCAGTCGCTTGCTGCATTCTCTTTTTTTTTAATTTATTATAGAACCCTCTCTTACAAGAGCAAATATTGATGCTAGATAAGAATATGAAAAAGAAATTCCGAAATTCATATAGATAAAGATTGCACAATTTATATCTAGATTAAGCTGGCGTAGGTCATCTATTTGTGTTAGTCATTGACATGAAAAGATAGATAAAATAATGCACGCCAGAATGAGATGTCAATCACGGAATTCGCTGAAAAAATATATAAGCAAAAAATTACTTTCGATTCATTCATTCATTCATACAGCCGAAATGGCCGTGGGCGAATATGTAAAGTATCTATCTGAATAGACGTTTTCTTTTTATAATTACGTCATTTACCGTTAACGCGATTATAAATTGCAAAAATTAGAATACGTATAGGTTATGTCCACAGGAAGGTATTTGATGCCTTTCACCTACCTCTATTAATAATATACGGATTATGATTTAGACAAAGCATCAGGGATTCAATGCAAAATTCCTAATATGCCTTACTGCCTTCCCAAATTATTTTACAGCGAAAACGTATTAAGGTTTTTTTAGAGAAAAGTTTTTAGCGTCCATCAACTGTATTAGTTTTCTTCACTAAATATCTGTAGTGCCATTGAATGTTATAAAAACGAAATCTGCATTCTTCTGTCACTTTTCAAATTAAATGACATATTAAGTAAAATTTAGTTCCAATATAAGAACATCTGAACCATCAAATTCCACTCAACATTCCCGTAGAGGAGAGGGGGGCTTGTATGGACAGTTTTTATAATATTGCTTATAAAATTTTGGAATTTTAATGAATTAGATTTTTTTTTCAGCAATGTGTTCTTTATACTTTTTTCATATCATTCCCAAACACCCTGTAAAGCAGGAACAATATGAAAACTTCTTCAGCACCCTAGGAAGACGATTTATAGCGGGTGGCGACTACAACGCTAAACACACAATATAGGGTTCCAGACTGTTAACACCCAAAGGTCGACAATTGTACCAAACAATAGAAAAGAGCAATCTGAAATTTATAACGACTGGAGAACCAACGTACTGGTTCACCGACATAAACAAACAACCCGACCTCGTCGATTTCTGTATCACAAAAGGCATTCCGCAACATTTTACTATATCAAAATTATATGTAGACCTATCAACTGATCACTCACAAGTCCTAGTCACTCTCAGTGCTACAGTGATGAGTAAACAGAAAGAACCGAGACTAAGTAGCAAACTTACAAACTGGGATTACTACAGACATATAATTGATAAGAACCTAACCCTCAAAGTCCCACTTAAAACTGCCCAAGACCTTGAAGAGGCAGCCAAGCACTTCAATGACACCATTCAGCAGACAGGCTGGACTGCTACCCCTGAATCTAGTAGACCCCTCGAAACATTCGATTGCCCTACAGCAGTCATGAACAAAATTAAAGGAAAAAGAAAACTACAGAAACAATGGAGGAGACTAAGAACCACGGAAAGCAAACGTTTACTGAACGCTGCCACGCGGAAACTAACTGAACTCCTAAATGAAAATAAAAACGCTTGTATAGAAACGTTCCTTAAGAATCTCACCCCCACAGAAGCTACGCGGAATACTCTCTCTGGAGGACTACCAAAAAAATAAAACAATGCAAAAAAGCTACTCCTCCCATCAGGACACTCCGAGACACCTGGGCAAGAAGCAATGAAGACAAAGTCCAAGCGTTTGCTGAACATTTAACCGAAGTGTTCCGGCCGCACCCCTCAGACAACGGACCAGACGATGAAAATGAAATCATCCAATCTTTAGAAGAACCTTATCAGCTCGAGCCACCAGTTAAGGGTTTCAAAACTGGGGAAATTTTAGAAGTCATAAATGCCCTAAATGTCAAGAAGGCCCCTGGCTATGACCTGATTACCGCGAAAACTCTAAAAGAACTGCCTCACATTGGAATAAAGTACATTACTCAACTGTTTAACGGTGTGCAATGAATTGCATATTTCCCTGCGCAATGGAAAGTGGCCCAAATTATCCTTATCTTAAAACCAGGTAACCTCCTGCAGAACTAAATTCATACAGGCTAATAAGCCTTTTACCCATCATATCAAAAGTTTTCGAAAAACTTATCCTCAAGAGATTACTTCCCATTCTCGAAAACGCAAAGACGATTCCAAATCACCAGTTTGGTTTTCGTCAAATGCACTCCACAGTTGAACAAATCCACAGAGTAGTGGAACAAATAAATTCATCTTTTGCAACTCGACAATACTGCTCAGCTGCATTTCTCGACATTACCCAGGCCTTTGATAAGGTCTGGTTTACCGGATTACTGTATAAGTTACGCAATCTCTTCCGACTCAACTATTTCCTAATTCTAAAGTCCTACCTTCATGAGAGACACTTCCTGGCTAAAATTGAATCTGAACACTCTGAACTCATCCCAATAAATGCCGGGGTACCCCAAGGTAGTGTACTCGGGCCTTTATTGTACCTAATCTACACCGCAGACCTGCCAACTACAGCAGTCCTAACTGCAACATTTGCGGATGACACCGACATACTAGCGTCGGACATAATGGCCTCGCAAAAACTACAGACTAATCTTATCTCCATTGAAAACTGGCTAAAGAAATGGAGAATAAAAGTAAACGAATCCAAATCAGTCCATGTAAACTTCACCACGCGAAGAGAAAGCTGCCCTCCAGTGCAACTAAGCAACTCCTGGTTAACGCAACTACAAGAAGTGAAGTACCTTGGAGTTCACCTTGATAGAAGACTTACATGGCGGAAGCATATCTTCACTAAGAGAAAGCAATTAGGAATGGCCTTCTCCAAAATGTATTGGCTGCTAGGACGAACCTCCAAACTTAGTCTGGAAAATAAGCTAATGATGTACAAAGTAATATTAAAACCAATATGTACATATGCGATCCAACTGAGGGGCACAGCATCAAATTCTAACATAGAAATACTGGAGCGCTTCCAATCTAAAGTGCTGCGCATGATAGCGAATGCCCAATGGTTCATTCCCAACACCGTAATCCGAAAGGATCTCCAAACCTCAACAGTTAAGGAAGAAATACAACGCCACACCCTACACTACAGTGCACGACTTAGAGTTCATCCCAATGAACTAGCAGTGAACCTAACCAAAGTGCCTCACAACAGACAATTGAAAAGATTTTTGCCAAGTGATCTAGTGAATAGATTTTGAATAATCATGTAGATAGGGTAGCTTAAGTTAGGTTATAAGCCTTAGATTGTAAGTTCTAATCCCCAGTCTCAAGAAGCTTATAAGCTTGCTGTTACAGAAGTCCGCTGGTGAGCATACTTCTACACGTCATCACTACCGTCACGTAATTTACTGAATGTACTAGTACAAATTGTAAATAAAATGGATACCTAATACAAAAAAAATTAACATGTAAACATTAAAATTAGTTGATCTCATTTTTCTACAATGACATTTTTATTTTAAAGTGGTATTTTATCCACACTGAACGATTTATACTATGGGCAAACAGAAAACTCAGTACTATCGTCATTTTATCGTCATATAAAGAGAAATCCACGTTAAAATACAAATAACTTCCACTTCGTACTATTCCTGGGCTTTTAATAGGTTGAGGCAACTTAGATACAATTTCCTGTCTCATTATTTGGGAAACGTCGTCTACTTGGGGATAAAAAAAATTCCATGTATTCGGTTTTCGTCTTAAGAACTTTATATCAGAGTCATTCAGGTTAAAAGCCTCACGAATGCAGCCAACATAATAAACAATTCGAGTTTTTTGCGGAACTTGACTAATACAAAATTGTTAGCGGCTAATATGTCATCGTCGCAGAGATATTCTGGTCAGCCATTTCATCAGAAAAACCATCAACTTCTTCATCATCCAAATATAGCCACTCATTATCAGACGTTGAGTCCTCATCATCGAGCACACGTTTCTTCACGGACTTTACTCTTGCTTTGGATTGCTTAATTTTAGCACTGCTCTCTTCTAGTTTGAGTTTTTCAGGGGTGTCAGTGTGGATGCAAGAGTTTGTTTTCCTCCTTCGGTTCTGCGACCTCCTTTCGACAGCTTTTGGCAAATGCATTATTTCCTCCAAGCTAGGACGTTCGGGGAAATGACTTTCTCTTGAGGATAACGGTTGAGCTTCAAGATACTCTTCACTGCAATTGCTTGGCACTTCTGGTGTTGCATTTTCTGTGTGTTGCATTGTGGCCGTTGAAGCCGAAAGCTCCACATCCAAATGTTTTCCATTAACACTCATGCTACTAGTATTTATTTCGCTGCTGTCTTCGAAATTCGTGGAAAATTAGTCCTTACTTTGTGACCTTAGTCTATCTGTTACATAGCTGGACTCAAAATATTCATCTCAAATATTAGGTTATTAACGGACCAAATGCCAGTTTTTTTGAAAGCAGCCTTTATGTTTATCTGATTGAATGATACAGATAAAGCTTTTTCAGTGATCATTGCTATTTCATATATGCTTATTGTTTTCCCGGGGTTACATCTTAGCCAGTCATTTTGAGCTACTTTTAGTGCTGCTTTGAATGGTTGATAAACTGCAACATCTAAAGGTTGCAGTTTATGTGAGCAGTGTGGTGGAAAAGTAAGTATTATAATGCCATTAGCTTTGGCGTAGGTCACAGCTTCAATAGTAATATGACTACTGTGATTGTCCATCAAAAGTAATATTTTATCTTCTATTGTTGCTCGAGTATAGCTTTTAATATGCTTGAGAACTTCCGGAAATAACTCGGCTGTCATCCAACCACTACGTGACGCTAGTCCCAGACTATTATCTGTAGCTCCCATTAGAAAGTGGTCCTTGAACCTAACTCTAGGGAATATGTACACTGGTGGAACAGCCACCCCACTTGCACTAATAATTCTACAAAAAGTAACTAATTCGCCCCTTTCTGCAAAGGCAATCTGCCCTATTTGTTTTTTTTTCGAGTTTCTGCAATAATTTTAGGAAATTGCACCACTGTTGTGACAGCCGTTTCGCCAATATTGAATATCCTATCAAGTCCAAATTTAAACCGATCCATAACACTTTGAAGATTTATGAAGAAAACTTTAACATTTGAGTTGTTAAATGCTGTGGCTTAAGGTGCTATGTCTCTTCATGAAGCTTTTAATCCAGTCAATGCCGGCTTGCTTATTTACATCCCAAGATGACGAATAACTTTTATTTAATCCTTTTGCAAACTCATATGCAAGTTTTCGTGCTTGCAAGTAAGTCACGCCGTAGTGAATTCTAGAGCATTTCTTAAAATAGGCATTCAACTCTTTTTCTTCGGTATCAGTAAAAATTTGCTGACCTTTATATTTATTTTCATCTACGACATTAATGGAAACAATCTCCTCTTCACCTTTACTTTGTCCAGAATCGGATCCATGATTCGTAATTAAATCAGGTTTATTTTGTTTAACAATTTTATTCGTTTAAAGAGCATAGACTTTTTCAGCCCATGGTCAACGGCTGCCTGACGAATAGTTTTTATTCTTTATTACGTCTCTAATAGCTTCTTATGGTACGTTCGAACCATACTTACCATCTGTAAGTATGAAACACAATATAAATAAATAGATATAATCCTATACTTGTATAGGCAACACACAAAATACTAAATAAAAGTATAAGGGCTAGTGTGGACACGTCTACACTGGCCGCCATCTTGTCCACTCTAGCCCCAAGAGCGCTCGTTGACAGTTAGAGCATATTCCCAGCTAACCTCAAATACTAGTAACTTTGTTTGCAGATGTAAACACACTTCAAATATAAACAATTTTTTTAATAATACGTATTTTTAAAATTAAAGCTTGTATAATATATTTAATAATTCGTAAGCAATACTGTCTTTACAGCGAATAAGGAATTAATGTTGCATTACACAAAAACAAAATTTTCAGTAGATAATGAGGTACCCCAACATAGGAACAAAAATTGTTGAAGTGTTCCTAAATTGATCCACCGGCCCAAATTAAAACTTTTCATAAAGTTTTATACACTTGTATACATTCCTCCATTATTACCAATTCTAATTAATTGGTTAATGGTTCAAATAGGAATATTATTATTTCTTTTATTATGATGGACGAGCGCAGGTCTTATAGGAAACATTCCGAGGGGAATGTTACAGTAGCTTTAGATGATATGAAGAAAGGCACAAGTCTACGAATGGCATCTAAAGAATATGATATACCAAGGGCAACTTTAACAAAGAAAAGTCTTGGCTACCAAAATGGACCATCAACCATTTTATTGCGGAACAACCAAAATTTTAATGTATTGCATTTCTAATCATTAGTTCATAAGGTATTTATAAGTTAATTTACTAACATTAGTATTTAGATTTTCTACTTTATAACTGGAGTTAAAGATTTGTGTAATAAACCTTGTTATTGTTTTCAATTTGACATTTATTACACTTACGGTTTACTTGTTTACCATAAAATAAGTTGGCGTCCGAGGTATTTTAACATTTATTTACAGGTTGAAGTAACATCTTTTTTGTAAAGCGAACATATCTAACCACACACACATTTTCTAGTTACAGCAGATCAAAGTTTAAGAACATGGTCCATTTAATCACTGACTGAGCTGAAGGCACAAAATCTTCTATTTATTATTAGGAGTATAAGTAATATTAGGGGAATTATTATTAACAACAACACCTACATCCGGTTATTCATTTTTTATTACAAAAGGCGAAAGCCGAAGAGATAGAAAAAAGGAAAATGTTACGGGAGATGAAACGTAAAGAAGTTGAGGAAAAAAAAGGCGAAGAAACAGAAACCACCACCGTCACCTTTTTCATCTTCATCATCTGAAGGCTTAAAAGTACAGACATTACGGTTATGCAACCAAACGAAAACAGAATTTGTTCTAATTGTCAATGACATTTTTTTAATCTCGAAAGACGAAATTGAATGTCTCGTTCCTCAACCAGAAGTGAAAATTGTTGATAGGCAGATAATATACGTTGTGAGAAGCAGTTAAATGTAATAGAGAAGTTAGTTCTTTTTTTAAGATCATTAATAGATATAATATAATACGGCTTCTTTTGTTCTTATACTTATTATTTAATAAAAACATTTCTTTTTATAATTACTTATTTAATCGTAACCTGTGAAACGATAAAATAAGTTGGCGTCCAGTATTTTAACATTTATTTACAGGTTGAAGTTACATCTTTTTGTAAAGCGAACATATCTAACCACACACACATTTTCTAGTTACAGCAGATCAAAGTTTAAGAACATGGTCCATTTAATCACTGACTGATCTGAAGGCACAAAATCTTCTATTTATTATTAGGAGTATAAGTAATATTAGGGGAATTATTATTAACAACAACACCTACACGGTTATTCATTTTTATTACAAAAGGCGAAACCTGAAGTGATAGAAAAAAGGAAAATGTTGTAATTGTTTGAAATATTTGTAAAAAATATTTTTTTTAAACGAATTATGCTTCACTATACAATATATTATAAACAGTTTTAGAAAAATACAAATAAAACAATATCTGGTAAAAATATGGCCTCAATAAGTTAGGTCGACACTAAGAAAAATGAATTTTAATGCTTAACCGACCCATTACTGGTACATTTACCTTAGCACAATGTTTTAATTGGACCCTACTTTATTGATGGAAATTTGAATACGAACAAGGTTGAATATTGACAACCCCTGGTTCCAAATGGATGGGGCTCCACCAAATTCTACGGGACCAGTGACACATTTTTTTAATACAACATTTTCAGGCCGGTGGATAGGGAGATTTGGTCATTTAACTGGGTCACCGGGATCGCCAGATCTCACGCCAAATGATTTCTTTCTCTGGGGTTATTTGAAATCTAAAATTAATAATGAAGTTCACATACAGAATGCCGATGAATTAGAAAATCGCATACTTGCCGCATGCAATGAGTTGAACGCCATTTTTTTTTACAAAATTCCGTAGTCGCATAGAATGTCAATGAGGACACTTCGAATATTTATTGTAATTTTATTATTTTCATATCATTCCCTATTCCCATTAAAGTTTTTGCGTGACAATTTATTAAGCATGCATATAACCCACAAAGCAACTTTGTATATATATATATATATATATATATATATATATATATATATATATATATATATATATATATATATATGAGGGTGTCCCAATAGTGCTCCTTAGCCATTAAACATAGAAGATAAGTTTAAATACGAAAGTTGTCTATTTTTATAAGCTGCATAATCTAAAAATAGTTTGGTTTCTACAGGGTGTAATATAAAAGCGGTACAATACAGAACTTTTTACATCTAATTTTACATCTTTTTATAAGAATTACTTGCAAGCTAAATCTTACAGTTTCTGAGATATCTGCAAAGTTAACTAAAACTGACATTTTATGTAGTAATTCAAGTAGGCGTATCTCAGTTATTTTAAAGATAAAAAATAATCTTTGGTATAGAATTTATTCACACATGAGCTTACATTGTAATAAAAATGTAAAACTATAATAAATTTTGAATAATAATAAGTAGTAAGTTATCCAAAATAATGAAATAATAAATTCTCCAACATATACTAACCTTACACCATTTATAATTGTGCCTTTGGCTCATCGGTTGATTAAATTGGGCCGGTTCAAATAAAATGATTTGCTTAATTACCACTTACCATCAATAATAAAGAATGTAAAAAAATGAAGTTATCTCGGCCGCCAAATTGTCTTTTTTAATTATCGGGACAATTAAACCGACTTGACAAAAATGTAAAAAATAACAATATACAGACTATGTTTATTGAATTAAATGTAATGATGAAATAATGAAGGTCTTAAAATTATGCTTAAAGTACTAAATAAATCACTAAATAAATACCTTAGAAATTTTGTACACAAAATTTTCTTTTGACAACCACTGGTATCTAAATATGACTACGGAGAGGTTAACAGGATGAAGTCATTCCTAAGTCATCATCTTGACATAATGTTATCAGGCACACCCAAATGAATTTATCTTTATTAAATCCGTATAATTTCTTCTTAAAATTCTTAAATCCACTTGTTATTGCATTATTTGGAAGTATCCATTCAAAAATTGCCATCATAGAACGAAAAATGCACGTAACAACAAAATCAAATGCGTACTTAAGATGTAATTACGTTGTAAATTGAAGTAATGATAAACGTAATTAAAGAAAAATGGTATAAAAATACCTCAAGAAAAAACGTAAAGAAAAACGCCTAAAAGAACGAAATGCTTTAAATTTTATGTAAATATATTAAAATATCTCTGACCACCAAATTGATGACGTTTTTCACATAAATTTAAATAAAATCAAAAAGAAGCAGCTTCATTCTTCGACATTAAAACGGAAGTGAAAATGGAGGATTTCGAAGTAGATGGTCAGGTCATGAGTACAATATATCAGCAGAATAACTTAACACAGACGCGTTATGTATCAGATAAGAAACGAATACAAATTGAAAGCAGGATTATAAACCTTTACGAACTAAGAAGATATGCAAATTAAGTTGCTTACCTCATACCAATATTTCAATAATTAAAATTTTCTTGTATTTAGAACTAAATGAAGGAAAGATCCTAAATTGAGGTATAGTTTGTACAACACATAAAAGAGTTGTTACACCTTTAATCTATTGTCAAACTGGTGGTCACATGGAACATTTATTATAATTTTAAGTGTTTGTATTTCAGTTAATGTTTTTAGTTTCTTACGCATTCATAGCTTGCTTTGACCGACTAATTTTACTCTTCTTCAGTGTTATCAACGAAAAAATTGAACAAACTTAAATATCTCCGAAACTATTAGAGATAGGTATAGAACATATTTAATAGAAATGAAAGCCGATTAATAGACGAAGACAAGGCATTAAAAATATAGGGTGTGCCATTTAAAAAATTTATGTTATTGAATTAATTTTTGTGATCACCGTGTATATTGAAATCAATTTTGACAATAGATTAAAGTAAGCTCATGTATGAATAAATTCTATACCAAAATTATTTTTTATCTTTAAAAATAACTACGCCTACTTGAATTACTACATAAAAATGTCAAATATCTCAAAAACTGTAAGATTTAACTTGTAAGTAATTCTTATAAAAGATGTAAAATTATAAGGAGAAATGAAAAATACCATAATATATAAGGTATTCTATTTAAAAATCAAAAGTTCTATATTGTACCGCTTTGTAATATAAATTACACCCTGTAGAAACCAAACTATTTTTAGATTATGCAGCTTATAAAAATAGACAATTTTCGTATTTAAACTTATCTTCTAAGTTTAATGGCTAAGGAGCTATCGACCGAATACGTACTATTGGGACACCTGTATATATATATATATATATATATATATATATATATATATATATATATATATATATATATATATATATATATATATACAGTGTCAGTAGACAACGAGATATCGTCTTACACAATAGGGATAGAAAAAGTTTAAATACAAAGTTTTCCATAATCAAATCCACATTTAAAGAAAATATTTTCGTTTATACAGGGTGTCTCATGTGAACTGAGACATCAACTTCATTTTTTAAACAGGACACCCTGTATTTTATTACATTTTCTGATTTTTCTATAAATTCTGAATCGGTTTTATTAAGGTCTATTATCATCTAAAATTAATAGTTTTGAAATATTTAATGTTTTTAACAAATCGCGATTTTCACGTGTCGTTGACAAAGGCATACTTTTTATCTGGTATCCTTAGAGCAAAATATTTTGCAAGTTACTAGTGCATGACACACTTACTTTGTGTTATACAGGGTGTTGCCATAAAATCATAATCTTCAAAACACAAAACCTCAATTTTTAAATGGAATGATGTTTTTTACGGAAAATGTGGATTAAGTAATAAGCTAACTTTTATAAAACATATCCTACAGCTATCTTTCAAAGTTATTGAGTTATTTTAGTTTTAAAATCTATTTTTACTTTCTCGTATACGTAGTATAGAGAAGGTTTTGTAATCATGAAAAATCTACCTGGTTCTGGAAGTTTTCGAGGTCCCAGAGTCGAAAAAGCATTTATGAAACTGTCATTGTCAAACAAACATTTGTTTATTAATGTTTCCATGACAACCATGGCCAACAAATATAAATTTTTGAAATTGAGGTGTGTATTTTAAAAAATGGATTTTGAAAACTAAAATAACTCAATAACTATGAAAGATAGGTATAGGATATGTTTTATAAAAATTGAGATTTTGTGTTTTGCAGATTATGATTTTGTGAATAGTTTTGGCAACACCTTGTATAATATTTTCAAATTTTTGTAAGAACACAAAGTAAGTGGGTCTATGCACTGGTAACCTGCAAAATATTTCCCTTTAAGTATATCAAATAAAAAAAGTATACCTTTGTCAATGACACGTGATAATCGTGATTTTTTTAAAAAAACATTAAATATCTCGAAAACTATTAATTTTAGATGATAATAGACCTTAATAAAACCGATTCAGAATTTATAGAAAATCAGAAGTAAAATACAGGGTGTGCTATTTAAAAAATGAAGTTGCATGCTTTCCAGTTCATATGAGACGAAACGAAAATATTTTCTTTACATTCGGATTTGATTACTGAAAAACTTGTGTTTAAACTTTTTTTCTATCACTATTGTGGAAGGAGATATCCTCCGTTGTCGCACTCCGCGGACACCCTGTATATATAGGGTTATTGATGATGGATGGTAGGTTAGACGTTTATGGAAAAGAAGACATAGGAATTTTCTGAAAATTTGACAACTAGGTAATTTGCTCTGCTCTATCGATCTAAAATATTTTCAACAATGCGGTGTTGCAGTTTCTAGTCAAAAGTATTAACAACTTTCTTATTTTTAATGGAACACCCTGTATATTATTTTATTTATAGAATCGCAATCTCTTTATGGACATCTTTTCTAAATAGTTTCCTATACCTATCTACACCGGTTTTCGAGATAATAATTATTTTTCATTTTTTTTTCTCCGAAATATGATACCACTTAAATTTTAATTTAGGTGCTATTTGAATCCATAGAAGGCTGAAATGCTAGACATAGTTTGTACAAGCCTTGTATTATTATAGCTATCTAAATAAATTTATTTCATGTTATACAGTGGTTAAAAATTAATGATTTTGACGTGACACTCGTAATAATCGCAATAATTCTTAAAAATCACATTATCTTCACATAATTTGATTTAGTTGTCCATGATACGCCATGTTACTTAACAATTATTTCATGTGTTTGACAGACGCCGAGGTTTTTTTTTTATTTAGTTGTATTTGTGATTTTATAATTAATATTTATTTAAAAACAAGTTGAAATGGAGCAAAATAATTACTCATATGAAATTTTGATGGATCTATTTATTATTCAAATGTGACAAATACAACACATGCAATGAAAATAAATTAATCAATAGAATATGTAAACAAAAAAATTCTACACATTTTATAATAAATTCTCAAAACATCCCCCATTCACTTCTAAGCACTTTAAAATGCGGCGATGTACACCATCAAATGTCGTTCGATGTATTTCATTAGCATCTAGTCGGTCGATGCAATTGGTCACACGTTAACGTAGCGCCTCTTTAGTGTTCACCGACTTCTGGTATAGCTTCTGTTTTAAATTAAAGGTAAAAATCGAGGGACTTTGCAGGGCAATCCCACGGTCCCAAACGCCTAAACCAGCGGTCATCAAATATCTGAAACAGCTCCTGCGCAATGAGCTCCATCCAACTGTAGTCAAGAAGTACGGAAATCTTCTAATGTTAAATTTTCCAAAAGTCTGATACTACTATTCTTAGAATGTGGAGGTATTGATTGTGTTTAATGGCTCATCGTAAATAAAAATCTTATTTGGTTGTCTTTTAAGAGGCAAAAACATTAAAACAGAATTTGTTTTGAAAGCCCACCTGCTTGACCGTGCACGGATTTTGATCGGCCCAAAAATGTTGATTTTTTCTAATGAAAATGCATTCTCTCGAAAACTTGGCTTCGTCTGTCCATATTATTTTTTTTAAGTTTGGATCCTCTTGAATTCCAATCAGGAGTGTCTCGCAATGTTGAATTCGACGTTGGTAATCATCTGGTTTCAGTACTTGAACTGGTATAAATTTAAAAGGATGCATATTGTGATTGGCCAGAATCTTTTGACGCATAATAAGTTAGCTTAAATCATATCTTGCACTTTGGATAGAAGCTTGTGGATATGCGTGGAAATAAGCCAAAACGTTCACAATATTTTCTTCATTCGACGTTGCAGGCCTTGGAGCATTTGGAGTTGCCTTAAGTTTTTGTACCATAATTGACAAAATTGTCTTGCATTCCCACAAACTTTCTTTTGTTCATTGGTTGCAAATCAGGATACATTTCGTTGAATTTCCTGCATATTCTTTCTATAATTTTGTCACATTTAAGGAAATTGAATTACCTTTCTTCTGAATTTGAAATAATATAGTGTTATATTTGAAAATAAAGTTTTGACCCTTTATGTGCGACGTCAAAATCATTAATTTTAAACCACCCTGTATAACATGAAATAAATTTCTTTATGTAGCTATAATACAACTTGTCAAACTGTGTCTAAAATTTCAGCTTTCTACGGATTCAAATAGCAGTAAATTAAAATTTTAGTGATTATTATAAGTACTCTATAAAGTACAGGTCGTAGGTTCAAATCCTACTCGAGGTAAACTTTTATTTATGTATTTAATAAAATTAATAATAATTTTAAAATTTTAGTGGTATATTTCGGAAAAAAAATCAAAATAATTATTATCTCGAAACCGGTGTAAATAGGTACAGGAAACTATTTAGAAAAAAACTTCATAAAGAAATTGCGATTCTATAAATAAAATAATATACAGGGTGTTCCATTAAAAATAAGAAATTTGTTATTGCTTTTGAGTAGAAGGGTAACATCGCATCGTTGAAAATATTTTATATCGATAGAGCAGAGCAAATTACCCATGTTGTCAAATTTTCAGAAAATTCCTCTGTCCGTTTTCCATAAACGAGATATATATATATATATATATATATATATATATATATATATATATATATGTATGTATGTATATTAGAAAAAAAATTAATAGTTGTATTTTTTTTAAACACAACAAGATAAGAACGATAACATTATTTTAAGTAAGACTTTTTAATAATAAATTGAATATTGCATCCAAATCTAAATGTATTATTTTTTATAATAAATATTCAAATTCCGCATCGATACAGACTTCACAGAGTCTTAACATTGAATTGCGAACTCTGCCGAAAATGGCTGGCATTTCTTGTAATTCATGGAAGGCGGCAAAAATTCTGTTTACCAAGCCATCGCGTTCATCAACAGGAGTGCCATAAACTTTAGATTTGACATATCCCCAAAGGAAAAAATTAATGGGCGTTAAATCGGGTGATCTAGAGGGCCAGTGGAAGGGACCACCACGTCCAATCGAACGATCTAGATATGTGTTATTTAAGTAATTTCGAACTCGAGCCGGAAAATGAGGTGGTGCTCCATCGTGCTCGAATATCTAGGAGAATAACCTCCAGCAATTCCAAAACAGAATTTGTTATGAATTCAAGATAAACTTGACCGGTAACGTAAGGTAAAATAAACCATTGTTGATGACCGCGTACGACGGCAATGTATGGGTTCCTGTGACTCCAGATATGGCTGTTGCTGTGTTGGGCATAAGATCCCTTGGGAAAACATCACATCCGAAGCAAAAGAAAGCACAATTGCAGATCTCTCCAAAAACCATCGACAAAATTCTGTTCTACGCGCAAAGTCTGCTTAATCTAGGGACTGAACTTTCTGCTTTTTAAACGGATGTTGTCGATCTTCATGTAATACTCTCCAAACCCATACGTGAGAAACACCCATATCGTTAGTCACGGCACGAGTGCTTGTGGCCAACCTTTCAATATCTACACCACTGGAAGACATCTACAAAACCTGAAATAGCTAAATTAAAAATCTTCGTTTGTTTATTGTTCGTACCAAGTTTCATCAAAATCGGTTTAAATTTAGACGAGTTATAACCAAAAACTGTAATATTTCTTTAAACTTTGACACCCTGTATCTTTTAAACGAAAAGTCACTTTGAGTTGAAATTCATTTTTTCAACTTATATTTAAGAGAGGAACTGTACTGGTGATTTTAATTTTGACGTAACATGACATTTATCAACGCTTTTAACAATTTCAAAGGGCACTACTTAATTTCTAAATTAGTTATAATTTACTAGAAATGTAATTATTGCGTTTGTATCACTAATAATTAGAATTATTGCTAAGGTTACATTCCCTTGAAAATGAATTTTCAGAATAAATATCAAAAATCCGGCGACGGTATTATTAAGTAGCAACACAATTAGTACATCATAACAATTTCAATGGTCACCGGTATCACAAACACGACAAAAAATCTGAATTTTTGGATGTGCATTGCTACGCCAGCGTAGTAAGGAAGCCATTCTCCTCATAATGTAGAGTTTACATAAAATTCTAGCGTAACAATACATTATATACAAATGTAATGTCTCTGGGACCAGCGGTTTAGGCTATGCGTTGATATATCAGTTAGTCAAAGAGTCAGTCAGGACTTCGCATTTTATATATACAGATTAAAGACAATATTTGAATTTTAGGAAAGTATAACTATATTTTAGTAGCGTGAGATTATATATATATATATATATATATATATATATATATATATATATATATATATATATATATATCTATATGTATAATGTTACATAAAATCACAAAATTTAAAATTTATTAAATATAAATATGTTTCTCAATTCTATATAAAAAACCCTACAAAACGCAGATTCTAGCTCTTCAATATCGCAAAAGGTAACCGAGAAACGGTGTGCCAAAGATCAAATTTTCAAGATATCGTATCACAAACAAACAAAGCTGGGAAGCTTATGTTTGCGGATTCTTTCGTTTAAAAAAAAGTAGCACAGGTGAGGCAAAAACCCCAATCTTCTACCTTTTATACTTTTATGAACGGAGATCCCCATACATAGACTATGGGGCACAATGCACAATGACTTGTACTTAAAACAAAAGTTAAAATACATTTATAAGTAGTTTACAGCATCCCTGTCAAAAATCTTGGTTAAAATCTCAATTTATATATGAATAATTTTTATTTTAATACCTTTTATAAGTACCTCGATCAGTTTGAAATTTCATATCTGATAGTTTTCAGCGTCTTTCATGCAAAATGTAATAGTTTCATTTGAACAAATAGTTTACTTGAAACAATTTGAAAACAGTGTAGGTTAACAGGTATTGTCGAAGGTCCTACATGTCCCAACGGAACTACGATTTTGCCATGATAGCCGTATGCCAAACTTTCATCACTCCACCTCCAACGGTCTGACCGATATCGTATTTACATGACACAGACACGCCACAAATAGCACACCACCACACACAGACACAACAACAGACACACACAAAACAAATCACAACCACACACACACAACACACACACCAACACCACACAACACACACAACACACACACACAACACACACACACACACAACACACAACGCACACACAACACACACACCATCACACACACAAACACAGCACACCACACACACACACAACACAACACACACACATACCACACACACACAGAGACACCAATTACCACACCACACACCACACACACACCACACAAACACACCACACACACAACCACACCACACACACACATACACCACACGCAGCGCGCATGTTTTAGCACGCAACCACCACACGCAACACACACACACAAACACACACCACACACACACACACACCACACACCACACACACACACACGCACACACACACACACACGACCACACACAACACGCAACACACATACCACACGCGCACAACACATGTACACGCACGCACGCACCAACGCACACCACACACACACACGCACACGCACACCACACACACCACACCACACACACCACACACACACACACGCACACACACACACACACACACACACACACGCACACGACACGCACACGCACACAACACGCACACAACACACGCAAACACGCAGCACGAAACACAACAAAAACCACACGAACCAAACAACAACAAACCCAACAAACACCAAAACAAAAACCAACAAAAACAACACACCACAACAAAAAAACACCAAAAACCAACACCACCACAAGCAACGCAACAAAAAAACCAAAACAAGAAACCACCAAAAACACAACCCAAACCAAAAACCAGAACGAAACCGGAAAAAACCACCCAAAGGAAACGAAACCCCACCAGAAAAAAAACCCCCGGGCCCCCAAAAAGAAGACCAAACCCAAAAGCACGAACCCAAACCCCCCCCAGACCACACATACACACCCCACACACACCACACACACCACACACACCACACGCGCGCATCTACGCCAGTAGTTATTAGCTCTATATACTTACAAACACCCAAGGCTGGAGACCGTACAATCGGAATCAAACCAATTGATACTTTCATGACATAAACGAAGTATTTTTAATGTTCAGTGCCTTAATTTTAGAACCCATCATGAAGAGTTGGGTTCTTTATATGTACAAGTTGTCTATATTATCTTATTATTGTTTGTTTTTAAGCAACTTTACAGCCCAGCTCTAGGGGTACACTTAGCCCTTTGTTCTGGAAAATACAACCATGAAAAATGTAAACAGTTAATTTCTTTGTTTTTGAGTTGCCTACTGATTTGTTAGGTATTGAGTACCATAACTGATGTATAAATAGGGTGGGGCATTTCCGTTTACCGATTTTGACAGTGTATGTCTCTTTTGTCTCCTAAAGTAAGACTACACTTTATCCCTACGCCCATTTCCACGATTCTTCCTACAATAGTTAAGTGATAAATTAATTCTAGACAATATTCAATTAATAGGAACAAATAGCAAGAAAAAATGCACAAAAACACGCATAGGTGGGTTACTTAATGCTTCCCCTTTAAATTAAAATGAATTATGCTTTATTAGAGTTGTTCACTTAATATTTGCACCATCCCTCACTGGAACTCTGAAAGGAAGTTACAATATAATCGTGACAATCACATTTATAATCGTATACAGTTATGCAGCACTCAGTAAATTCAAAAAACGCTACATAAACTATGCTTTCTACACTTTAATAAAATCTGACAAATTATTTGAGATTGAAAGGCAAAGACGCAAGCACATTTAAAAAAAAAGGTGTAAGACTAAAGACTAACCAAGCACTAACCAATAAACTAGGTATTTGTAAAATTCTTCAAACACTAAAAGGTACTAATAAAACACTATGACTAAATCTAAATTTATTTCAGACCGAGAGTGTTTGTTAACGTAGTATTCGCTCACAGATACTAGCTCCTGGCGACCATCTCTATTGTAAAATTTTTGAACCACTAATAGGAATAGACAAACCAAAACTTACGAATCCAAATTTATTTGCAATTCAAAAATTTTCTTTTAATTTTCGAAGCATTGCGCATGAGTGGATTAATAAAGTTTTTTTCATTGCTTAAAAATATTGCTTTAAATTATTAATGACTTTACTCTGTAGTAAATGTTGCTGGAAAACTACTAAAAGCGCTAATAAAGAGCCACTCAAAACCATAAAGCTTAATAATGCTTAAATTGTTTCACTTACAAATTGTTATTGCTATTTTCAAAGTTCATTTCTAATGTTTTCTACGCACTACGCATGATTGGATTAATAAAGCATTTTACATTGCTTACAAACTATTGCTTTAAATTGTAGTAAACGCTGGCAAACTACAAAAAACAATAATAAAAGAGCCAATCAAAACCGTAAAACTTAAGAATCAACATTTATTTCCAATGTGTAAATTTTTCTCACTTACATATAGTTATCGCCAACTCCAAAGTTAATTTCTAATGTTTTCGAAGCACTACTCATAATTAGATTAATAAAACATTGCTCAGCGTTTAGTAAACGCTGGCAAACTAGAGTAGAGGCCACCACCCCACCTATGGCCACTCTACTATAATTGGATGAATAATAAACAAGGTGTATATCCACCAATAACCTTGGAGCAGCTAAAATGTCACTTCAGTCAAGCCGGGACAGTGACAGAAATTTATCTAACCTGCATTTTAATTTGAATGTAGCAGTTCAAGTAGTAGTGTCTTGCTCGTGTGAAGAAAAATAACGACTTTAGTTAAGAAAGTAATCTTAAATAATCTTTTCGAATCTCTGACTAACCGTTTATTTTTCTACACAGGAGTCGCTAATCAACGTAAACAGATATTTTTTGTTCAATGCTTTACATTCTTCGTTACAATTAACAGTATATTTGCATAATGACAATGACCCTTAGTGGAAACCAAACATTCACCAGTTACCCACTTATGGCCAATCCTGCTGGCCATAAGTGGATAAGTAAAACTACTTTTGGCCAGTTTACTTTTTCGTTTAAATAAATACCTCATGTAATATATTTTACATAAATATACTTTATTTCTTTCAATTAAAATGCCAAAAGCACTGAATAAAGTCCACAAAGGCCGAGCAGAAAAGGTGGGTAAAGCAAAATTTTATAAAATAAGTGGTGTAATGGTATAATCGTATAAAATATATAAAAGTGTTTTAATAATATAATAAAGAAATAAGTATAAAATGTTCTCAAACAAATCGTTAAACTAACTCGAGATACAACCTTCACCACAATAATGCCTTTGACTCAGTCTGTAGTTTAAAGTAAAAGTGGTTCAATCTTTTGATTTGCTTAATTACCACAATTTATGCTTGTTACTTCCACTGACATAAATAATAAAAATTCAATGTAACACTAATAAAAATGATCTCGGACGCCAAGTTATTTTTAATTATGCTCGGAATAACTAAACCGAGTTGTTTACAATAAAAATTTATCAAAATGTAAAAATAAAATATATACAAACTATGTTTATTAACAGTTAAAATGATAGGGTTAAATAAAATATATCTTAAAACTAGTTATAGCCTTAAATTACTAATTAATTGTTATAAATATAAATACCTTTCGTAAAATTTTGTACACAAACTTTTAATAACCTCTGGTATCTAAACGATTACGGAAATGTCAACCAAGGTGATGTCATCTTTGCACCAATATTGCCAATATCTCGAAATAATACTTTACGTTTTAAACCACCCAAAATGGAATTTTCCTTCTTATAAATTTATCTTCATGAAATTGAATAATCCGTTTATTGCATTTTCTTGAAATTTCAATAAAAATTGTAATCATAAAATGAAAGCGTACGTAACAGTAGAATTAATTGGGCAATCAAAAGCGGTAAAATTAAAAGTGTAAAAAGTAAAAGAAGAAAGTGCCAAAAAACAAATGTTTTAATTTTAGTATTACGAGTTAAATTATCTTACCATCAAATCAATGGCACTTTTCACAAAATTTAGGGAAACCAAAAATTGCTTCCTAATCAACACAACCTTCATCAGAAGTGAAAAAATGGACCTTTGAAGTTGGATGATGTAGCGCGGAAAAATTTGCGCAAAGAATTAAGTCAACGATGAAGCATTGCGCGAACATATTGAGCAGAAAATAATTTAAAATGGAATATAAACCTTTAAGAAGATATGCATTAAGTTACACCAAAATGCAAATTAAGTTGCCTACTCATACTTACAAATATTAATAAATAATTTTTTCTTATATTTACAACTAAATGAACGAAGACATAAATTACGGTATATTTTAATACAACTCAAAATGGGTTGTTCATTTTAAGCACCTACAAAACTTAACTGCTTTAAATGCCAAATCTGAAGAACGGCTGTTGAAAGCATAAAATATCGAAAAGTCTCAAAAGATTCAGGCACTTATTCGAGTTTCACTTGGGAAAGGAGACTGAAGACTAGTTAGTTGAATGGATACCGACTTGTGCGAAAATGAGATTCCCAATGGATAAATACGGGTTACTGACTTCAGCACAAAAACTGGTACGAGAAGCAAATATTAAAACTCCTTTCGTCAATGATTGTCCTTAATCGCCAAAAACAACTTTCTTAAAAGAAAACCGAATAAATTCACGGTCGGAGGTGCTGTAACTGAAGAAAATCCGCAAGTCGTTTGAGGAAATTCAAACAAGTCGAAGCGATATTAATGCCACCAGTATATTAGAAAATCCACAAAGAATCTTTAATATGAATGAAAAAAACGGTACTGTAATTGAATTACGAGGAAAACATGTCTACGGTGAACGACTTTCATCAGGTCAGAAAAATGTAACTAGACTGGTCACATCTGATGCAGCAAAAATTTTCGTTGACAATCTTTAAATTGGATTCCACTGTTGTTCTAAAGCAGCTCTTGGGACCTGGCAAAAGTGAAAAAGGTTGGATAACTGCAGCATGTTCATACGAATACTTCTCTAAGGTGCCTGTACCATACCTTAATGAATCTCAAATCGAGTTACTCATCTCATCTAACTCTCCATTTAAGCAAGTTTTGCAGAAAAAATGAAGTAATATTAATAGCACTGGTCCCTAATACTACTCCATCTTAATCATTGGATAGTCTGTGTTTCGCTGTAAAAAAGTGGTGAAATATTGTGCGAAAATATAAAATAGAGAACAGTGGTTAAGAGATCGCCAAATTAAATTGGCCATTATTCTCAGTTGATTGAAGATCCAAAAATCACATTGAATATATCAGGATTTAGACCATACCTTTATCCTTTTCATCAAATAATGTGGATTATAGTAAAATTATTCTAAAAACCAGATATTGACAAGCAGCTGGAATTGTCTAATATTACAAAAATTGATGTGGTTTTGCTTGATGAATTTAACTTTAAATTGCTAATGATGTAGAATGCCTAAAAGTTGGTGAGCAGATCCTGAACATGAAAATGATCTCCCAACTATATTTCCTCCAGAATCTTTAATGCTAGCATTTTAAATGATATACTTGATGATAAACAGAAAGAAGTTACCATCAAATGGTTGTAATATTACATTGGTTATTAAATCTCGTCCAGATAGGTAGAACAAATAAATAATATTTGCTTGTTCCAAAATGTACTTTATCCAAAACAAAATAAGAAGGACTCAAAGAGGAAGAGAAAAAGAATACACAAATGTTATTTCATCAGTTAAATGGTGGATTATCGAAGTACGAGAGGTTCAAAATGGAGAAGAACAACAAAATCAAGAAAGTAAACAGGCTCAAGAGAGCAAGAAACAAATAAAGCCTCAAAACAAGGAAAAACTCAAACAGAAAACAACACATCGAAAGCAAGGCATAGACTCAGGTTATCAGGAACTTAAGACTGGGTGGAAAGTGGTAGCAGTGGATAGGATATTGACTGAAGACATTGATATATTTTGATTGATATATTCGAACTAAAGATCTGCCACCGTAGATATGTGGCAAAAATTTAGAAATTTTATCATCAAGAAATGATACAATGTTATAATACTGCCAATCATGAGAACACTGTTCTTTATCCTATAAAAAATGACATTTCCAGCATAAATCAATGCAATATTTCAGGGATACTACCCAAGTCCACTGTTGAAGACAAGGGGAGAAAGTGCAAGACAATTTTTTCAGGCCAAGTAGGCATTGCCGAACAGATACAGTTTAATAAGATAATAATAAACGTTGTTTGTGTTACCAGAAATGTAGGTATTTTTGTTTCATCTACAGTTTTGTACTTAAATAAATATGTAAGCTTGTACTTGTTACACGAGTTGTATCTTGTGTTTTAGTCAATAAATGGCCAAAAGTAGGGAAACTGTATGGCCAAATGTAGAAACAGGTGGCCAAAAGTAAGGAATTTTGAGGTTCAAAATATAAAGCTTGGAAATATTTTAATTTATATTTAATCTTTGTAGTCTGTAGTTACCATAGCTGCCAAACTACTAAAAGCACTACGCATAACTGGATTAATGAAGCATTTCTCATTGCTTAAAAATATTGCCTTGAGTAATAAATGACTTTACTCTGTATTAAACGTTGCTGGCAAACTACTAAAAGCACTAATATAGGGCCAATCAAAACCATAAAACTTAAGAATCAAAATTTATTTCCAATTTTTTCACTTACATATTGATAGCCATTTCCAAAGTTATTTTCTAAAGTTTCCTAAGCACAGGCATAAGTGGATTAATCAAGCATTTTTCATTGCTTTAAATCATAAATGACTTTACTCCGTACTAAACGTTGCTGGAAAACTACTAAATGCACTAACAGAGGATCACTCAAAACCATAGAAATGACATTAGTGCTTCACGCGTTTTTCCAACTTTACTTTAATAATCACTGAAAATGTTTTATAATGACTACTGGTGCATCAATGTACTGTATTCTATAAACCAAGGCAATGTAAGAAAACCTTTAATTTTACGAATGGTTAAGAATTCATGAGAAAACGCCCTGTATTCGTTTAGTCTCAAGGCTAGTCCATAAAAATAGTTTTGAGAGTGGCGTTTAATGCTTCAATGAAATATTTGTCTAACCAGAGTATTAAAGTGATTGTGAATAAAATTCTTCATTATCAAACTCTGCACTTACTCTTGAACGCGTTAAGAAAGTTTCTGAAATAAATAATTCACAATTCTAAGTAAAAAAAAATTAGAATCCATATCGCTTAAACCTAAACGTTTCATTAAATTGGAAAATTAATAATATAAAACAACTTTATTATTGAATTAGGTGCTTTTCAACAGTTTTTTTTATCATTCATAATTCCGGAGTTTAAAAAAAGGATAAGTTAAATACAAAATCATAGAATTCCGTTTTCGTAAGGTTTAAAATTTATAAATATTTTCTGCTTCAATGTATATCTAGTTAACAGCAGAATTATTTTTCATTGATTCAGTTATTTTTATTAAAAAACGTTGGACCAACATTTTTTATAACTTATAAGTTTACAATTTCTTTGTTATTTTTTAATACTTTTGTAATATAAATTTAAAAAAATGGTCACACAAATTTACATGCACCCTATACATTAACATAAAATGTTAACCCAGTTGCCCTAGCAAATTTATAGATAATATTCTAAGAAACAATAAATCAAGTATGCCATAAGAGATAAATTTGTTAATAATTAATCAACAATTAAGCAAGTATTGATGTAAATTAACCTTTTTATCACATCAGTAATTAGAAGACGAAAATTTGGCGTAGTGTGCTTTGATTTATGCCGAACTTTCAAACATTGAAAAAACAAAACAAGCACACCATGATTAAAAATCCATTATATGCACAAATTAAAATTACTATTATTATTGAAATAGGTTTAAATTAATTTAAGTATAGTTTTAATCTGTTTAATAAAATTAAGCTTACCTTTTAAGTGTCGTTAGAAGCCATAATGTTTTCTAACGTTAAATCCAAAGAATTAATTAAAATAAAATGCACATTTTTTTTCTCTAAATAGTCACAAAAAAATAATCACAAAATTTGTGTAAAAGATCGCGATTGTTATAGGATTTAAAATACACAAATTCACCCTCTAACGCAACGGTCGAAACTCGACTGATGCCAATGAAAACAGAATACACGATGAAGAACTCGTTCTACCGGCGAGGTGGGAGCCAGAGCCAACTTGTCTGCGCTGGTCAAATGTTCCGGAATTTACCTTCATAACGTGATAAAAAAACAAATATGAATTTATTTTTATTATTTGTATAATGATTTGTTTGACCTTGCGGTTTCTTCAGATCTTTTTTTTTGTAACTAAAAAACACTTTTACCAACACAAAAAATTTGAATGTATACAGTATGATTCAAATATAAACAGTACGACAATCAGAAAAAACAAAATCTGGTAAACGTTATTACAGCTCTTAATTTACCCGATCCCTTAATGAAGCTTAATTTGAAAGTACTCGAGATTTTACGACATAGCACTTATAATACAGCTTAGGGAGACACTTCAAATTAAAATAATAACAGTTATGAAAGGAAACAGTTATTGTATGAGTGCCTATTGTATTTTTTTATAAGTTGAATGCTCACACGCACTTACCGGCAGGGAGACGCATATTACACAAAAAAAAATTTTTGAGCACTAACAAATAACTAACTTTGCAAATGGATTTAAAAGATAACGTGAGAACTGCTGAAAATGAAGGATTAGTGGTATTGAAAGAGTAAAGGCACACCTGGGCTTTGAATTCTTTTATTTATCGAAACTTGTCTCTAATACTAATTTACATACCTAAAAATTAATTTTGATTCTTAAATTTGTCTACTTGACATTTGACAAGGCAATAACCATGTCATTCGCGTGAAGAATACTCAGCAAACCATGTCACAATTTTATACTTAACATTATCTAAACACCCAGGATAAATAATTATACTCGAATTCCATTTGGTGTTGTAGGTACCTACGTATTATACCTATAATCGGTTAAATAAATACAGTTTAGAAGTGTTTAAACATTTTCATTCTTATGCTCATTCTCTTGGACTCCATGGGTAAGATCAAGAATTAAAAAGTAAATTATACGTTAATACGGTTAGATGATCACTAGGTTCCGTAAATGATCGGGATGGATATCACTGTCGTTACTAATTTCACTGATGATTGCAAACGCAGTTGGCTTATCCGTTTAAGTGGACCATATACTTTTTAACGATTATCAAGCTAATCTTTTATTGTATACTTTTAAATCTAATTGTACATTTAGATATTATTGCTGCCATCTAATGAAAAATTCTATACTTTATGCACAGTAATAGTGAAGTGAATATGGACGCCTTTTATAAACAAAAGCTTGACAGCAAGCATTTATGGATTTCTTGAAAGAAAACGAATAAAACTTACGGAATAGTAGTAGAAACACACCGAAACTTAGTACAACCATTCCAGCACAATCGTTTAAAACCTATACTTTGCTACCATGCAATGAAATTTGTTGCTCGTATTTTCACCGTGTGTGTCCGTGTATCCGTGTGTGTGTGTGTGTGTGTGTGTGTTCTGTGTCTGTGTTCTGTGTCTGTGTCTGTGCTGTGTCTTGTGTCTCTGTGTCTCTGTGTCTCTGGTTTGCGTCTCTGGTTCTGCTCTCTGCGTCTCTGGTCTGTCTCTGCGCTCTGCGTCTCGTGGTCTCTGCGTCTCTGGGCTCTGCGTCTCTGTGTGCTGTGTGTCTGTGTGTCTGTGTCTGTGTGTCTGTGTGTGTCTGTGTGTCTTGTGTCTGTGTGCTGTGTGTGTCTTGTGCTGTGTGTGTCTGTGTTGTGTCTGTGTGTGTCGTGTGTCTGTGTGTGTCTGTGTTGTGTCGTGTGTGTCTGTGTGTGTCTGTGTGTGTGTCTGTTGTGTGTCTGTGTGTGTGTGTGTGTGTGTGTTGTGTTGTGTGTCTGTGTGTGTGTTTGTGTGTGTCTGTGTGTGTCTGTGTGTGTCTGTGTGTGTCTGTGTGTCTGTGTGTGTCTGTGTGTTGTGTGTGTTTGTGTGTCTGTGTGTGTTGTGTGTGTGTGTCTGTGTGTGTTATAATGTCTTTGTGTGTCTGTGTGTGTCTTGTGTGTGTCTTGTGTGT